>CAUYLG010067428.1:0-20316 GCA_963573385.1 Cacajao melanocephalus
AGCAAAGTCATGGAACCAACCCAAATGCCCACCAGTGATAGACTGGATAAAGAAAATGTGATACATATATACCATGGACTACTATGCAACCATAAAAAGGAATGAAATAATGTCCTTCGCAGGGACATGAATGAAGCTGGAAGCCAATATCCTCAGCAAACTAACACAGGAAGAGAAAACCAAACACTGCATATTCTCACTCGTAAGTGGGAGTTGAACATTGAGAACACATGGACACAGAGAGGGGAGCAGCACACACCAGGGCCTGTTGGGGGATGGGGGTGTAGGGAGGGAACTTAGAAGACAGGTCAAACCACTTGGCACACTTATACATATGTAACAAACCTGAACGTTCTGCACATGTATCCTATTTTTTTAGAAGAAATAAAGAAAACAACAACAAAAGGAGGCACACAGAAGACTAAATGTATAGGTAATACCTTAATTTTTTTGAATTTTATTTTAATTGATCATATTTGTATATAGTTTTGGGGTACAATGTGACGTTTTGATATGTGTTCACAAAGTGGAATGAATAATCAGGCCAATTAACAATTCCATCACCTCACATACTTATTCCTTTTTGGTGGCAAAAACACTTAAAATCTACCCTTTAAGCAGTTTGAGAAAAACAATGCATAATTATTTTAAAAAAGAAAAAATATCTGGCCTAGAATATACTGTATTAAAATTAAATGACAAAGCTGTGGTTAATATTTTTTAAATAACTGGATTTAAAATTGGTAACACTATGCTATTATTATTTAATATAAGATAAAGCAGCACCAGGACTCTGATAAATAAAACATAATTGACAATAAGGACATTGACATATCTTTAGGTACTTTTCATATAGCATAAAAATTAAGAAATATTTATATGAATAACGTTTTACTTATACACGTTTAACCTAGGAAAGATTAAATAACATGTCTGAATTGAGGATGCTCACCAAGCTTCTTAACAATAGTAACATTAGAAATCTAATTATTTCTAGCAATCCTTTTTAAAAAGTGCGAAAAATTTTTTTTGTGTGTGTATGATTATCTAGGAGTCCTCTGGAAAATCTTTAAAACAGTTTTTTGTTTTAAAAACATTACTTAGAATGCCATTTGAAATGGCAAAATACTAAAATTTGTCTAAAGATCTGAAAACTTGATTAAATAAGACCTGGCTTATTAAGAAACAATACTTGACTGCTAAAGTGAAACAAAATTTATTGCAAGTAAAGAGTATAAGAGGTGACATAATTAAAAAGAAGCCCACTTTTTTATAAATGTAAGTCTTTGGTTTCTTAAACAATCCAGAACATACTAAAGTCAATATAAAACATAGGAAAGACACAGAATGATAAGACATAGAACCTTTTCCTTTTACGCAGATTACTCAGAAGATAATGAAAAATCTTTCCAAACTCTTATTCAGAGAAGACCAGTAATCCAAGAAGCCTCTAAAAAATTTTAACAGAACAAAAATCAAATTCCAATTTTGTACTAGGATATATTGAATGCTATGTTCTTTCTGAAAATCTTAGAAATAAATTCACTAAATGTTAGCCATCTTTGACCAAGAAAAATAAAATTTTCTTTCCAAGTCTCCAAACATTTCAGTTTCTATCTTCAACTATAAAATCTTGTTCAAGTGTGTATATCCACCCAGGCTTTGACCTACACATTTCTCTGATTATGGAACAACCAGCCATTTTACATTACAGCAATACTATACTCTTTTTTCTTAACAAAAATGCACCCTGTATATCTTGCATGGTAACATTTCTCTCTGCTTCTAATCCTCCTATTCACATATATACATATTGGCTATGATGTTTAGCCAATATAGTTTTGCCTTCACAGAGAATACTAAAAAATGGATAATTGTGAACTGCCAAACACTAGCATTTGCAGCAGGCTAGCAGAGCTTAGGAATATACATCTCCTGAAGTTTTATAGACATACATGTCTGTTTTTTACAACTCCTCTAAATGGCAAAAATGAACAAGGGCATGAAAAGACCCAAATATATGTGCTCTATAAAAATAAGAGATAAAAAGTCCATAACATTTTTAATATCACAAAGTATACAAATAGTAAACTTGCATGGAAGTACAGGTTGCATTTTTCCAAATGAATTTATGCTTTTATGAAAGAATATTGAAATCAACCACTTTAAATTCTTGTGAAATGTAGTAAATGCAAGTTTCCAAGTGTAATTTGCATGTAAAATGTTTTAATGCCTGTGATACTTTATATGTATATATAAAAAATATATACACATATACATATACATGTGTGTACACACACACACACACACACACACACACACACACACACACTACAGGTTTAACAACGTTGGGTCACTTTAAACCTCAGAAGCAGGCCTTAGAAAGCAAAAGCTCTCTTTCTCCTATGCTTCTTTCATTGGCTCCTTTTTCTGCCAAAGGCAGACCCTCCTTCGCCTTTCTGTCTCAGGGCTGGACATAAATAAATCCTTTGACGTATATTGCATGAGGTGGGTACTAAAACCCCCATTTTCAGAAGGAGTCCTAACCTGGGGGAAGAAATGCTGCACGGAGAGGCCGAAAAGAATCTGAACAAACAGGCCTTGCTGGACTTCCACCCTCAGTCTGTTAGTATTCTATAATACTCTTTTTGTCCAATCACATTTCTACACAGTTGTTCACGATTAGATAGATCATGCCTATGTAAGGAATCTCTGTAAAGTTCTTAAAAGAATGGGGCACGGAGAGCTTCCGGATAGCTGAACGCGTGAAGCCTTACAAGAAGGTGAACAAAAATTCATTCATGGTCTGGGTAAGTGGTGCACCTCCACTCCTTGGGAACAAACGCTTCCGGGCTTGGGAAACGTCTGGACTCCCCTTATGTATCTCTTCATTTGGCTGTTTATTTTTTTAATTAAAATATCCTTTTTAATGAATCGCTAAATGCAAGTGTTTTTCTGATTTTTGTAAGCCACTCTAGCAAATTAATTGAGCCAAAAGAAAGAGTCGTGAGAACTCCAACTTGAAACGGGTCAGTCAGAAGTCCCAGAGGTTAGGTTGGGACTTGTGACCGATGTCTAAAGTGGGGTAGTCTTGTGGGACTAAGCCTTCAACCTGTGGGGTCTGACTCTATTGCCAGGTTCACAGCTTCAGCATTGAATTGGATTGGAGGACATCCACCTGGTGTCCACCGCAGAACTGATTGCTTGTTTGTGGGTGGGGAGAAATCCTCCTGTACTTGGTCACAAGTCTTCTATGTTGATTGTTGTAATGTGAGAACAGAGAAAGAGAGTTTGAGTTTTTCCTACACTCAATGCTTTCTTTTCCTTTTTTTTTTCTTCTTAAGCAGTGATTTTTACGCTAAAAGTCAAATTTTGAAAGTGACTACATAAGAAGGAAAAAGTCAACAGTTAAATATCAACTGCTTCACATTACCTTATCAACAGGATTTACAACTGTTTCTATATTTAATGTAATCACATAAGAACCCTGCAAAATATGTGAATCTATTATTTAAAATAATTTTATAGCTTTTCCAAAACTATGCTTATGCCTTTTTTCTTAAAGAGAATTTTATTAATTTATGTTGTCACCAAGGTCCAAAATCCTCTCAAAGGAAATATTAGAAGTAATTTTTTTCAAGTTTACAGCTGAGATGTTACAAACCATAGCTAATAGTCTGTCTTGGGAATAATTACTGGTAATGGGTATCCAAGGGAAATTATTGCCTGCTGCTGTGAATTAGGAATGCCACAGGTGGTGTTCATCAATTGGAATAGGTTGCAGACAGTAGCAGTCTGAGCCAAGACTGCTTAAGCTTGATTTGTGAAACCATCATTTCTGTATACTTCAAACCTAAATTGACTACTTATTATAATGACCTACAATTCTTTTCAAGCAAAACAAAATGGTGTATATACAAAGCAAAATACAGATTTAGCATCATGTTTTTAACATGTGACAGAAGAATGCCTTCACGTTGTGGGAGATACCAACTTTAACAAAGATTTCTAAGTAAACGTGAAGTATTACAAATTAAAGCTAATAGTGGGTGTTACAGGTCACTTCAGTTTATCTCTGAATGGATTTAAAATAATTATTAGTAAATTGCATTAATTAGTTACTCCCCGTTATACATGTCTAAACATTTCAGTGCATATCTAAACAGCATTATTAATTTAACTTTATTATGAGTGCCGTTTATGACATTAGTTAGGAACAATTTACAATATATCATCAGTTAATTGCCTAAGTGTGGTCTGTGGCTCAAAATATAGAAGCACCTGAATGTTACTATGTTGGTTGTTCTTTACAGCATTAAAACCCCTGAACTGCATCTTCATAATTTAGTTGACTAGAAAAATACAACATAGAAAATGAGATTTTGAATAATATAAAGTTATTTGGAGATAATTATTTCGATGTCACTAAATTGATTTTTTAAAATATAATTCCATAATTTTAAATATTTTTCAATAAAGTATTTTAGACAAATATTTAGGTCACTTTGCTACTTTAAATTAAACAAAATTATAAATGTCAATTACATTATCTTTCTGATTGCTGATTATCCCTAGTTTTGCATTAGATATAAATTTGAATTAGAGGATAAAAGTAAGTACACATATTCTAAAATACAAAAACAAATAATTTGGTGTCCTGGCAGACAAACAAAAAACTGGAAGGTCCAATTGGGAAAAGATGTGGATTTTCATTTAGTTCTGCCATCATAACAAGCATGCTAAATAAATGCAAAACGAATTAAAGTTCATTTGCAGATCTAATTTCAGAATACTTACCAAAGATAAACCAAGCACATTGTAAAAAATAAAACTATTTAAAGAAAAACTGTAAAATAAAAGATTAAAAATAAGAATGTTATCAGAAAATAAATTCAGAGTTGTAAGTAAAAATTCAAAATAAAAGGTAAAAAAACAGTTAAAATTTCATAAGCACAAGTAGATTGTTTGGCATGCCATTTGCTTAGTTTCATTCATAATGAGTTACATACATGGCCCTGTTGCATGTTGAAAAAATAAAAATACAATTATTGCCATTCAATTAATATGCCTTGGATAGAGAGACAATAACTTATGATTCATCTGAGTTGTATGAAATAAAATAGATATAATTTAAACAAAATGCATAAAGATTTTCTTATTAAAGAAAAGAAGCTGTCTTATTGAGACAGTATTTTCTCATACAGTGGCTAGTGAAGTTTCTTCAAAGTACATAAAGTTCTCTTACATTATTATCTCACTGTTATAACTCGATTTAGTTAACATTAGTGAAGATCTTGAAATTAAGACAGAGTAGAAACTTCCAAAAAGCTCTTTGAACGTTGGAAGTGAAACTTCCAGCAACCACAAGGTCTAATGGTAGTATTCCCATTAAATAATGGTAGTGCTCCCCTTACAACAAATTATAAAAATATATTACCAAGATAATTTTAGATAAAAAACATTTAATTTATCAAGTGCCAGGAAATAAATTTCTCTGGGTATTCAAAAGAGAGGGACTTTAATGCAGAGGATTGGTTATTAATGTGGTAGGTCAAGAAGCTGAACGAATGTCTATAAAGCCATGCAGAGCCTAGTAGTAGAATGTTTCTTCCACTCCTGGAGGAACAAATTGAAGATACAGTATTGCAGAAACCCAGAAGCCAGAGAACTTGCAGAAGCTGCAATTGTGATAGGTCTTTATTAGGAATTTACCCATCTACTGCTTGAGATGCAACCAAAGGCAAAGAGAGAGGGAGAAATCCATGGACTCCTCCCTTCTTGTGTCCTTCAACTTCCCATGCTGGTCTCCCATTTACCAAACTCAGGCAGAAGTCAGCTGGGTTTACCATAGGTGAAGACTATTCATCTTGAGAAATAGCGCACAGCAGGAGAAGGACAGGACTGTTTCTTAGGAACAAGACACAGGGCAAATAGAAATATCAAGAACAGATGACATAGAAAAAGGGTGGAGAGAAATTTTAGACAGGGTAATAAGGGTAAACCTTTCTAAAAAAGTGATACTGAGATGGCTGTCTTGGGGGATTGACGTTTTATTGAATCATTCTTTGATGGCTTTGTTTAAAGTTCTCTTCTCAGAAACTGTGCTATAAATGGCTAAGTTTTTGTCTGTTTCCTTTTATCAGTTCCTAACTATACATAAAATCAATGGGCCAATTTCTTTCTTTCTTTCTTTTTTTTTTTTTTTTGAGATGGAGTTTTGCTCTTGTTGCCAAGGCTGGTGTGCAATGGCACAATCTTGGCTCACCGCAACCTCAACCTCCCAGGTTCAAGCAATTCTCCTCCCTCGGCCTGCTGAGTAGCTGAGATTACAGGCATACACCACCATGTCCATCTAATTTTTTGTATTTTTAGTGGAGACAGGGTTACTCCATGTTGTTCAGGCTGGTCTCGAATTCCTGACTTCAGGTGTTCCTCTGGCCTCAGCCTCACAGGGTGCTGGGATTACAGGCATTAGCCACCACACCCAGCAAATGAGCCAATTTCTTAAGGATTTTCATATATATTTTATAAAAGCATTTCCAAGAAAGAATTATCAATGTACACTTTCAATAATACTATAAGAATGTGTCTAATTTCTAAATTTTCCAAGACACTGGATATTTTCATCACTGATTTAATGTGAAAGCCAAAACCAACTCTGGGAATACAAATATAAAAAAAGCTTCATAAAGAACTGAAGGCAGGTAAAGTCAAATAAATATTGAAAAAAAATGGAAACTCTACCAAGTTCAAAATGCTGGAATGAGTTGGGATATATTTACCCTATTTTGAAGATTAGATTCTCTTTAAACAAAAATGTCAAAAGACAGGCCTACATAAAATGACATCACTAAGCCTTAGTTCTGAATTACTTCTAAGACTCACTTTGGCACTCTTTAGAATAGACTACAAAAGAAATTCCTATTGTTGAAAGGCGATGCTACCCTAACTTTTCCACTACAATATAATGGCGACTAATGGAGTATTATTAGTACTTTCCATTCAACCTGAGATTTTGAGCCGTCTGTCTCCTGTTAGAGATCTGTGAAGGATTTGGTGAGTCTTTCACTTCATATTTCTTTCCTTCAGCAGTGACAGCTTTTTCATTTCCTGGCTCCTGCAGATTTAACCAATAGTCACAGTTGACCTTTATCTCAATGTATAGCTCACTGTTCATCCATAGTGAAATGTACTGTGTTAGTAATCATTTTCTTTCCAAATCATTTTAGTTTGTCAAAAGGGCAGATTTTAAAGAGCAGAAACAAACTCCCTTAGGGTTACTTACAGGCTGTATAAACTATCTTTCATACTATTAGACCTTTTACTTACAAAGGCCTTTTTTAAACTCCATGTCTCATGCCAACTGGATCAAAAAGAGTATGAAACAATGCTTTCTGTCAGTCATTTTCCTGCAGTGTTGAAGGAATTCCCCATTATGAGCTGAATGTTTGAAAATAAACATGCTAAGAGAGTGTCACTTTTGTATATCCACACAAAAATCCTCCTAATACTTTATAATTTATATTATTGGATATTATATATTCACACATTATTGAAGCCACATGATATATTAAGAGGGAAAGAATATGGTATAAATCCATGGACACTTACTTCTCTAATTTTCCAATTTATTTCTTTTTCAAAATTTTAAATATTTTATGCAAATTTTATAGCTTCATTTGCACTTATGGGTCACCACATGGTAACTTCCCTACTCTTTTGCAAATTTGAGATTTTTACCCTACATAATTTACACATAAAGCTTATTCTTGGAATCTCTGGTAAAATGAAAGACAGTTACTACAAGGAAACCTCACTATTATGAAATAAAGTGATAGGAGCTAAAGTCCTCTTTGGTTTTCCAAAAGCTACTATATATAGTCCCTTTCAATTGATTAGGCACACCAAAAAATAAAGAATAAAAACATAAAACACATTCTTCATACATTGTGTTTCTACTTATGTTCACACAGAACAACACCAGTTCTACTTGTTTTAATAATTCATTGTCAGCTTAAAGAGAGTTTGAAGTATCACTAGCCTACAATTGAGGGCTCTCTCTTGTAGATAGCTGGATCATGACTGACATGTAATTTCCAAGTACAAACTATGTCACGAAGTTAGAGTAACTAAGGCGAGTGTGGGAAGCAGAGTCATGGGGCCTGTTTGAATAGAACTCAGGAGGCTTATGAAATAGGCAGAGCAGAAAGTGGTTTGTGTGAGTTTTAAGACTTGAGCTCAATGACAAAGTGCCGAGTCTGTCCTGCAGACTCTGGCCAAGCGAAAGATAAAAAGAGCACACAGACACAGGTATTTTGCCTGTGAGAGCAGCTAGGGGACCACATGGCTTAGCACTGCAAATGAGAAAGTGTGGCCCTGATAAGCTGGAGATGCTCACATTTATTTAGTACAGATTTAATGGCAAAGGCTTAGAGCAAACACAGTTTTTGTATAATTAACTTTGTTGCCCCCAGAGTAGGGGGAAGTCCTATGTCTGGATGATCAAAGGTCAGTTTTAGGACAACATGAGTAAACAAGCTATTCAGATAAACTCCCCTACATTCCCTTGTACCTAATCCTTGCCCTTTGCCTCAGCGTAAAAATAGCCGCCTTCAGCTCACTCTTCCCCAAAGCTTACGCAAAACCTCCCAGCCTTCCAAGAAGGTTTACATCTTTCCTATAAATTTTCCCACAACCCTGACCAATCACCTACAACAAAGGTCAACTATAACCTCAATTGCTTGGGTAAATTACACTCATTAAATATTGGCTCTAATTCTAATTGGGGATGACAAATTAATTTTTACTCATTATGAGAATGTGCTATGCTTTGCCATGATGCATGCACTGTATTGTTAAGAATCAATAAAGGCACCATATAAACAGATCAGAATTATTTTACTTGAAATTTTGACGAATGTTTTTGGGAATAATTTTTGAAATCTATATATATAGACAGCAACAGGAAATTGATTTACTATTAATATAGGAATTCAAACCATTTTAATGGCATCTATAATAGTCAGTAATAAGCTAGTCTGAAATAAAGTACAATCATCCCAGGCTAGAGTTTTTCAACAAGAATAATTTAATAATAAGGCACTCACTCTACCTTTAACAACTTCACAGCCACATGCTAAAAGACAACAAAGACAAAGAGAAATTCAATATGGTTTAACAACTCTGATAGAGGAATTATATAGTAAAAGCATAGTTGCCAGAAATCTAACCCTGTTTTGATCAGGATTCTCAGAGAACATTGGAACAGATACTTGGTAGTGTCTACTCTCTTTAATTTTAATGTTAATTCCATAAAAGTCCATTACAACAATTCATTAGAAGTTACTTCTTGAGTTTTCTAACTAACCCCACTTGGATATGGCACTACATTAATCCAGCTTATATTGAATTTCATCTCTGGTCCATCATGCTTAGTAAGATATCAGTGTCATATTTTAAGTGACAGATTTATTTATATGCAGAAGTTATAGTTATAAATACATTGTCCTGATGAAAAAACACATAAGTTCTATGTATGTGATGAATAAATTACCATAAAAGAATATGGTGATTCTTTTATGGTAATTTATTAATTTATTTTTTAATTCATATAGTTATAACTAAATGTGAAAATATTTATTAGCAAGACACAATATTATGAGCACTCTTTATAAGCTGGATAAAAAGATATTGTTCCTGAATCCTATAAAAATTATGTGTAAAGAGTAAAATATGTTAATTAGATGCCAATAGTTATATACAAAATGCACTTTTTGAAACAGATATATAAAAGTGTCCTTTCATGCAAGTGACAATAGAAAATTGTCTTTCAAAAACATCTATCCCTTTTTCTTACAATGTCTTAACTGAAGTAAATTATCCATGGGTATGCTACCTTGATTAATCTGTCCAACAGAGACTATGATCAAACCCATTCAATTTGCTCATGCAGCATTTAATTAAGGTGAACATCAGCAGGACTTCAAGAAAAAGAATAAAGCCATCCTGTAATAATGACTTCAACAATACCTCTCACAAAGAGTTGCTACATTTAACACATAAGAATACAGAATCTCCAGCTAACATGAATTTTGGATAAACACTCTTTAAAATAGAAATATGTTCCTTATATTGCATGCAGCATGCCTGTAATAAAACATTCTTTATTGTTTATATGATATTTGAATCTATGTGAACATCCTGTGTTTTATCTGGTGAGCTTACCCCCCAGAGTCTCTGAACCAAACTAACTAAACAAATCATATGCCATCTGGGTCTATATTAGAAATCCATATGGCTTTTTTTTTTATTTATTGTATTGATCTTTCCTTTGGCTCAGGTATTAATTTAGGAACTGAAGGATATATTTGAAATGCACAGACTTTTCTTTGGACTACAAAGGAAAATTCTATCCCTCATAACAACCACAAACAGAGAATTGAGATTGACTTGAGTGGTTTCTATGGCCAAGGTGAGATGATTTATCACTTGAGCCAAAGAAAGGGACAGATTTCTTACCACATATTTTAACAGGAATGATTCTCATGGTAAGAATAACTGCCTGCAGGGTACACATAGAAATGAGCCAGTTATCGCTCCAGGAAGCATCTTACTAAGAGTAGCAGCATTTTGGAGAGATCTCCAGTCATCAGAAGGTCTACTAAACATGTTTCTTTAAACACATAAGTCCCTTATGACGACCCTAAAAAAAGAGAAGCAAGTTTCCATGTTTTAAGGAGAGAAGAAAGTTAATGCCTAGTTTCTATATACGATATATAGACCTAAAAGTGTTAATTATAGCCTATGGAACCACATCCAGAGGGTTTGGAAGGTATGTTGGGTAGAAATCCAGGAACTAAAGCCATGGCTTTTTATTTGTGAATGACTTCTTGGGAAAGTTTAGAGAAATAGTGATCAAAATTAAATGGCAAAAGAAGGAAAACTTAGTGACCAATTAAATTTAGGTGCATGGACCATATTGGAAGCATTAAGCATTAAATCAGAGTGTTTTCCTTAATGAGGAAAAGGCAATACAAGAAAAAGATCACTGATGCCCTTCTCTGCCCTGTACCTCCCAGTGTCTTAAGTATTGCCTCCCTCCCTAATAAAATGGCTGTTCTTAGTTCACAATCACAAAATTGGCTTATCGTTTCACATAGCTAGAGGTTTACCTTTTTTCCAATCACCTGCAACTTGCATCTAGACCTTTAGAAGGGTAAGTTGCAAACTTTTGGAAGCATGTTTTTATAAGAGTTACACAGATGCATTAATAATGACCATGATAAATAAGCTTGGTGAGCAATGTACTAAAACAAGAGGTTATCTTCGTGATCAAAGACCATGTCAATCCAACTAGAGGATGAAAGAGCAAAACCAGGATTAATGCCCTATACTTTTTGTTTTTTTGGCCAGTCAGGCACCAGGGAGATGTAGTAATCAGGCCATTTTCCAGTTGCTATTAAGGAAAAGAATGATGCCTCATTTCCTGGTTTGACTATGATGGGATACAAAATTTTGAAAATTCATTTAGATTACTTACACCACTTTTATTTGATCATTACCTAGGCTGGACCTAGAGGAAATAACTTCTTCATGCAGACAGCTGAAAAAAAGTGACATAACTTCCTTCCTTAGATATGTGAACCAGAAAGAGCTCAAGGAGTTCAAATAAGATATTTTTTTAAGCTGATTTTGGATAACAAGAAGAATGATAGTTTCCTCAAAAACCTTAACTATCAGCCCATTGTAGAGTGGCATTTGCAATGAAAGGTATACTATTATCAGACTAAAAATGACACTGATTGCTGAAAACATGAGTAGTTTCAAGAATGATAATGGTGTGGCTGGAGTTAGCTGATCAGACTAGAACAGCAACTCTGTAACCTAAAAAAAGTTTATGGTGTTAAGCCCAAGAAGAGGCCAAAGTCCTGATGAAGTTTATCTGTCAAGAGCAGGCAGGAACCACAAACTATATGATGTGGCCTCTTGAACTTCTGAAAAAAAGTGGCTCACAGGAAAAGGAGAAATTGACCCAATGGAATTTTAATAATTCTTACATTCAGCTTACTACTCTGGGGAACTCTCCTACATGTTATGTTAAAATTAGATGAAAATTTAAGAGATGTTTTGATGACAATGTAGCAGCAAGTGCCCAATATTAGATGGAGCCCAACAAGAAACTTTTAGCTGGAGTTACAATTATTTTTTAAAATTATTTTAGAGATGGGGTCTTGCTCTGTTTTCCAGGTTATTCTCAAGCTCCTTGCTTCAAGAGATCCTCCTACCTTGGCCTTCCATTGTGCCCTTATTACAGGCATGAGCCACTATGCACAGCCATAGGAATTACAATGTGAATATGGTGGTAGACACTTCATTAGAAACATGGAGTCCTTTATTCATTCCTAGTTTATAACAGTGCATCTGTTTCCATGCTTTGTACAATGTTGAGTCCAAGTAGCAAAATCGCCATCTGAGTATTCTAGGCTCAATCTGCAACTGAATTCCAGACAGATTCATCAGAGGGTAGGCTCTTATATTGGGAATGCATCTGAGTGACACAGATGGTTAAATTAGAAGCCACAATTTGTTTATAAAATTCTGATCCCAAAGAGGAGTGACATTAATCTGCCAGGCTGTGTGTAGTTTTCCAAGTGGCAGAACAAATAGCTGAGATTGTATCTACAATCCAAAAGTCAGTAAAAACATAACAAGTTTTATGAAAGTGGGAATGCCCAGGGCTGTAAAAACTGACCTTGGATTTCGCCCACTGAGAAGAGTGATCATATACATTTATCAGTGTACAGACTGGCCCTAAGGTACAATATCCACAGCACCATCACAGACAATCAGATTGCAGATTTGCCAAACTTACAGTACATCAGACTCAGATTTTTAGAGAAACTTCTGAGAACCCAGGGCTTCTTTGATTTCACAGCTTTGCTTCATGTAATGTAACATTGTCACCACAGGGATAATCTTTTTTTTCATGTAATACTGATGCTAAATGGGCTGCTCACTGTTCACTCAAATTAATTTCTGATGATTTCTGTCTGCTTTAACTGTCTATGAAACAGCAAGGTGATCATTACTGTTGTGATTGTTTCAATTTTGAAAATCCCTTGACTCAGCAGCCATAGTACACTACCTTCTGGCTGGGTTTTTGGGGTGTGTACACCTTGGTTTACTTGGGCCTGTCTCACAGAGCAGTGAATTTCTATGACTCTCTTTTGGGGCATTAGCTGCCCCATTATCAAAGTGGAGTTGCTTGAATTTTCATCCAGTTTTAACATGAGTGTCAGTGAAATTTTTCACAGTGGTGGGATAACTGTAAGAATTATTTAGATTCCATTGGGCTAGTTTTTATTCTACCATGGGTCACCTTTTTAAAATAGAAGTCTAGACTCATTCCTTTATCTAGGGGTTTTCACAAGAGTATTTCTGTCACTGAAAACTGTCTTTGAAAAGGCCAGACCTCACTTATAGGAGAAAGTACACCTTAAAAACAAAAATAAAAACAAAAAATCACTCCAATAACTTTCATTGCCATCTCCATGGATCCAAATTTGGAATGTTGGACCACAGAAGACTTGGAGCCCTAAAATGGCCCTGCTGTTTTGTTTTGTTTTTTTACAGGCATGATCTGACCTTCCTCCAATATCTCAAGCAAACAGTCAAAAGTAACAAGTTTTTGCATGTGTTTTTCCTCGAGGTGAAATTCTCCTCCTTTCACATCACATGGTTTAGCTGAGTCCCCACCCAAATGTCATCAATCTCATCTTGAATTGTAGTTGCCATAATTCCCACATGCCATGGGAGGCATCCAGTGGGAGGTAATCGAATCATGTGGGTAGTTACCTCCATGGTATTCTTGTGAGAGACGAGTTCGAACGAGATCTGATGTTTTTATAAGGGGCTTTTCCCTCCCTTCTTTCTGCACTTCTCCTTGCTGTCACCATGTGAAGAAGGACATGCTTGCTTCTTCTTCCACCATGATTGTAAGTTTCCTGAGACCTCCCCAGCCATGCTGAACTGTCAATCAATTAAACCTCTTTCCTTTATAAATTACCCAGTCTTGAGTATGTCTTTATTAGCCGTGGGCGAATGGACTAATACTGTGTACATCTCTGTAACTGTTTGCTGAAAAGGGCTGGAATACTAGCAATAGAAAATGGAATGAGGAGATATTGATACCGACCAATCTGAAGGTCAGCATCAAGATATCTTCATTCATCTTCCATTTTTCTTCTAGTTATCTAATCTCCACCTCTCAAAGAATAGGAAGCAGCAAACAGGGTACTTTTCAGGCTGTTGTCATTGAGTGTAGTTTCTAACAATTGGCTTAGAACCACCTTTCAATTTCTTCTCATTAACAGCATAAAACAGGAAGCATCATTTACTGCCCTATGTACCATATGATTTGTCAACATATCAACTGTCTATTCCCATGCACGTCTCTGGGTTCTCATTAATTGCTTCAAAAGGCCCCCATCTTTACTCTTCCAGAAAGCCATGTCCTTTAATTATACCATCGTGTATCAAACCTATCAAGAAATATAAAAGATCTGAGATTTTATCCTATGTGCAACATAACAAGTTAGCCTAGCACACTTTAATAAATACTGGCAGAAGGCATACAACTACTGGGTCAGAGACAGAGGACTTTATCACACATAAGCATTAATATATTTGGGTTTTCTTGAAAAACAAATATAATGAATTGATTTTTCTTGCACCCCATAGTTCCATAATACAGACGCATATGGTCCCAAAAGCATGCTTGCATATGGAGTAGATTGTTTTACAGAAGAGGGGCTCTGAGCTTAGAAAACCTGAAAATTTTATAACAGCAGTGAACATGCCAAATCTTAGTTCAGAAAGGAGACATTTTTCTATTACTGGACAGTACGTGTGCCTGCCTGTCCTTTGCACCACAAAGGGACACTGTATCAATTTTCCAAGGTTGATTGCTATAAAACTGTTCTTGTAAAGATAGTTTGGAACCAAGACTTGCATTTTATGCAGTAACAAAGGCTCAAATGGGATGCAGAAACATGAGAGATTCATAGAAAATTATCTCTCAACGTATTATTCCACCATGAATATACATGTTGTAGAGCACTATTAAATGACTTGTCAAAAATGTATTTTGGCATGAATATGTATATCTTAGCATGAAATTACCCTGTATATATTCATTTAAAAATATGTTTTCATATATCAGAGCCTTAGCTTGGGTGTCTTGTTGTAAGGATGAAAATGTCAGCCAGTTATATTAGGGTCTTACTATAAGCCTACCTAGTGATGGTGAGAAAATAGAAAAGTGAGCAAAAATATATATATGTCAATTTGGCACAAAATATTACCATGATGGCTATTACTTCAGAATGAATCATATCTCTCTTTTTCTTTCCCTCTCTCTCTATCTATATCTACATAGACACACACAGCAGATTAGTCACTGAGCAGATGTGACCTATCAGTATTTCTTTGTATCTTCTATTATTGCTTACTAGAGTGTTTTCCTGCTACTATTTTATAGTTTTAACATTTTCTAGTTGTCAGATATCTGAATTTTAAGGATGTGAGATTTCACACTAGGATCATATTTTTATTTTGCCTCAGATTTCAAAATAAAGTGACCTCTTCAAGGAAATATACAGGTTTGAAATATAGCTCTGAGAATTGCTTAGAAATGAAAAGCTATAGTATGCTGTTAAGATAATTTAGTACTGCTTTCATAAGTAAGAATGTAGGGTAAATAATGATAAATTCTTTGTAAAATGAAAAACATGCTGAAAATACTAATAACAACTAAATTTATTGATAACTTTTTATGATCCATATACTAAAGTATGTAATTTCCACATTTTGATTTTTTTACTACAACACCATAAATAAGCTTTTACTACCTTACTTTAAAAATTAGTACATTAAAGCATAGATTTCATGATTTATCAAGTGCAGTTTTATCTAACATGTATGCTGTAATGCTATTTTATAGATGTAAATTTTATTTTAAAAATTTGTATTTTTCACTACATGTTAAATATCATTTTGTATCAATAAAGTAGTTGTTTCAATATGTTCTCTTTTATTTGCTAATGAGTATCAACTTCTTTTTAAACATGAGTTTCATTCCATTAAATCTCTATTTATTTTATTTTAGTAAACAGACACAGATTATATAACCAAAGTTTAAGAAATAAAAAGTAATATATTGGAAATTTTCGAGGATATTAAATAGATTACAAGAACTATTTCTATTTGAGTAACGCAGAACTCAGGAGTTTTTAATGCACCTGTATTTGCAGATTCCAGTCTCTATACCTTCTGCATTAAGTTATCAATGCAGAGATTCTGACTCCCAAGTATAGAAAAAGTGTGGCTCTATTTTATCAGCTAGGAAAATTGGGTACATAGAGGAAGAACAGATGCCAGCCAAGTATCTCTTTACTTTGATCAGGAATCCTCAGAAAAGGGCTGAACAAATGTCAATAGCATCTATGACATTAATCTTAATGTAATATAAGGACAAATATGAGAATAAATAAAAGTCAAAAATGTTATGAACAGATATTCCATGAAATTTAAAAAATATATATTTTGCTGTAAAGGTTTCAATTTTCATCCCTCAGATATTGTAGGATGACAGATTGTTTTAAAAGCAATTTTGTATTAATAAAAGAAATATGCCTGCATGATATATTTGAAGTCGAGTATACATGATTAAGTGACTGTATCTATGATCTTAGGATGCCCTCATGCTGTCACTGAATCAATTGCAATGTCTACAATTTATTTCAGAAAAGAATATTCCAAATTTATTTTTAAGTCACTTCAGTGGAATTGCTTTGAGTCTCACATGGTGACTTTTATCAGAATTTTTACATATAAAATCATCTATATCTACATAGACCTGTAATAAGTTTTACTTTCTTAAATTTGAGCAAAAATAAGGTTTACCACATACATATAGTGTTATAATACTTGTGAATGGCAACTAGATTGACTATTTATTCTGGAACTATACTATATGGATTCAAATTAACTTCTTTATTTTGCTAATATGTTTTTGAAAAATATTGTATCTTTTGTACCTGAGTTTCTTTATTTATCAGTTGAGATGATAATGGTACCTACCTGAAGGTGAATGTTAGGTACTGACTTTTTTAATTAAATATTTTGTTGTATATTAATAATTTTATGTTCTGAATAATTTTGTCTGTTCTTTATCTTTAAAAATTGATCCCATATTCTCCAATTTGGTACATACTAGTGTCTTTCTTCTTTTAATGTAATCATTAAGATTAAATATTATAATGCACATGAATTCTTTAGGTTTTGTGAGAACAGATGTAGTTGCTTAGATTTATTTATTTTTCTTTTTAAAAAAATCTTCTAGAGAATATAGCAAAGCACAGCACTGAATTCAACTGTAGGACTTTAAGATGCACTTGAAAATTGATGCTGTTTGGAGAATTAAGGAATAAACAAGTAACTTGAAATAATTAAAGCAACATAACAACTTATTCAAAATAATAAAAGTTTTTCCCAAAAAAATTCTTGGTAGATGCTGTGGTTCACACCTGTAACCCCAGCACTATTTAGTCACTTGAAACACATTTGTGGTCAGGCATGGTGGCTCATGCCTGTGATCCCATTACTTTGGGAGTCTGCAGCAGGAAAATTGCTTGAGGCCAGGCGTTCAAGACTAGCCAGGGCAAGACGGCTAGACTCCATGTCTACACAAAATTTAAAAATTAGTAGCCAGTTTCGGCCTGGGTGACAAAGTGGTACCCTGTCTCAAACAACAACCACAACAATAACAAAACTCTTTATTACTGAAAATAAAGTGACTCAAATGGGAAGGACTAGAATTAGTAGGTCAGTGGCCTGTGAGGAACCAGGCCACACAACGGGAGGTGTGCAGCAGCCAGTGAGTACCTGATTGAGCTCCACCTCCTGTCAGATCAACAGCATGCGATTCTCACAGGAATGTGACCCCTACTGTGAACTGTGAACTCCAGGGATCTAGTTTGTGAAGTCCTTATGAGAATCTAATGCCTGATGATCTGAGGTGGAACAGTTCATCCTGAAACAGTTTTCTCCCCCAAATTGGGGAAAAATTCTCTTCCATGAAACCAGTCCCTGGTGCCAAGAAGGTTGGAGACTGTTCATTTCTTTCTGTTGCAGCATTTCATCCAGAGATTTTATTCACATAAACAATTCTATGAACAAAATGGCTGCAGTTTATCATTTCAGTATTGTTTTTATATCACATATTATTATTTTTATCTTGTCTTAGCCCATTTTAATATTTTGAGTCCCATTAAAATGTTTATGGTTTCTTTACTAGAAGTGAAGGTATGAGCCATTCATGCAAGGTTTAAGTAAACAGACACTTCAGTGCCTAATAAATGACATTTCATTTTTATGCCTAATATTTATGTATTTATTTTCTTGCTCTGTCATTTTTTCTCATTTATTCACTGACAAAATTTTATGTATTTTATATCTTCTTTGGTTTGAGTTGAAAGTCATATAACATAAAATTGACCATTTCAAAATGTATAATTAATTTCTATTTAGTATATTTACAATGCTGTGTAAGCATCATCTGTATGTAGTTCTAAAACATTTCTATTAACCCAGAAGAAAACCCTATATCATTAAACAGTCATTCCCTACACCATCCTTCCTCCAGCACTGACAACCACCCATCTATTCTCCATCTCTATGGATTTACCCATTCTAAATATTTCATATAAGGGAAGTAACACAACATAAGATCATTCATTTCTGTCTTCTCTTACTTAGCATGTTTTCAAGTTTCACCTACTTCTAGCATATAGTAATTGTTTATTACTTTTTATGCTTGACTAATGTTCTATTGTTCATATATACCAGATTTTGTTTCTTCATACATCAGTTGATGAATGTTTAAGATTTTTGACATTTTGGCTCTTATGAATAGTGCTGGCATGAACTACTCATACAAATATGAATAAATATTTAAATATTCAATATGAATAAATATTTGAGTACCTGCCTTACAATTCTTTCTGGTATATAACTGGACGTGAAATTGCTGGGCCATATGGCAACTGTATGTTTAATTTTGTGAGGAACTACCAAACTGCTTCCTATAGCAGCTATACCATTTTACATTACCACCAGAAATGTAGGAGAGTCCTACATTCTCCACATTCTCACCAACACATTATTTACCATCGTTTTGATTCTAGCCATTCCAGTGTGTGTTAGGTGGTATCTCATTGTAATTTTAACCAAGTATTTATTTTAGAACAACAGAGTCCTCTGAAAAAGAGTAATGGTCCTACAGTAGATATTACCCTGCTTAATGAATTTTCAGAGTAAAAACGATCCCAAAGTGGGAAATAAACAAACATGCTTCCAAAGATGAATCACCAGAAAATGTGAAAAAGTAACTTTATCTTATTGACTATTTTTATTACTTATTACTAAATATAATTTATCATATGTGTACAATTTCTTTGCCTCTAAATTGGTTTTATGTAGTAAATATTTCAGTAAACATTTTAGCCATTTCAACTTACAGTTTCTTAAAAGTGAATGTGTGTCTGTGTTGGAGAGTGATATTGTTGTACTCAAAAGGAAACGTGCATGAAGTCCCACAGTCTCAATTCCCTTTAAAGCCATGGTGCTACCATAGTCAAATGTTTAGCATGCTTAACTTTAGCATGAACTAACCAGCAGCAGAAAACATGACCGCCCCATTAAACTACCTGTAACTACAAATGATCATTTGTTACATCATTTATAGTTATAAATAGTAAAATGTGCCTGTAACTTTATCATCATTCTAATCATTTCCCCAAACCTTTTTAAAAAATCTAGTTTAAACATGTTTTGTGAACATTATTTTAAATGTAACAAAATAGTGTAATGTTTATATTTTCACTAAAGAGAGAAATGTCTATATTTGATTATTTTGCATCAATAATTATGAATTAAATTATAGTATAAATAAAAACTTTTGTTTAACAATTCCCAAGACATGTGACTTCAATCTTATAAGAAAATATTTTCTCACACCAGTTGAGATATACCATCTCACGCCAGTTATAATGGCTATCATTAAAAAATCGGGAGACAACAGATGCTGGAGAGATAGGAACACTGTAGGTGGGAGCATAAATTAGTTCAACCATTGTGGAAGACAGTGTGGCGATTCCTCAAGGAGCTAGAAATAGAAATTCCATTTGACCCAGCAATCCCATTACTGAGTATATATCCAAAGGATTATAAATCGTTCTATTATAAAGACACATGAAC
>CAUYLG010067429.1:0-30505 GCA_963573385.1 Cacajao melanocephalus
CTGAGAGCCAGATAGACTCCATCTTGACCTCCGCCTCACCCCTCCTGCCACTCCTCCCTTAAGTGCATACCTGGGTCTTGCTACTGTGCTGGGTCATGCTGTACTTAAAACTATAGAAATATATAACCTTTGTAACCATAGCCTGCTTGGCAAGCCCACTTGCCATTATGAATGCCCCCCAACCTTGACTGATTATATGACAAGTACCGAATATCCACCTTGGTAACCAGCAATCATGGGAATCGCTTGTGTATACCCTCCTTGAAAATCAACGATCATGAGAACCTCTTGCCTCCTAGTTACCAGCCTCCTTATCTAACCTGCTTATTCTGCTTCTATAAACTCTGCTCCTGCTAGGCTCTCCCCTCCCCTACCTTAAGCAAGGTATAAAAAGGAATCCAACCCCTTCTTCAGGGCCAAGAGAATTTTGAGTGTTAGTCATCTCTTGGTCGCCGGCTAATTAATAAAGGACTTGTGATTCAAACTCAGAGCATGGCGCTGTTCTATCTAACTCACCTGGGTACAACATTTTGGAGTCCCCAGCAAGAATACATTTTTTATTATTCGCCACCAGGTGCAGACCAGGCTCGTTCTGGGCTCCCCCAGGGAGGAGGCGGACTATAGGGGAGGCACCCCCTAAGACATTCCAGGGCCCCATAGACCACCCCTTGCTGGAGGAGAGTGGATCGACTCCCAGCACGCTCCACCAAATTATTCTTCCGAGTCCCTGGTCCTGCTCCATGGAGAAGGTAAGTCAGGCCTGACTCAGGGTTTGGAAAAAGGAGGGGCATTGACCCTGACAAAGGTGCCCCTCAGGGCTCTATCAACACTCCAAGATGCTGGAGGACAAAGTCCTCAGTTCTGTGAGAAATTTCCAAGGGAAAGGAAGTTTCTCTGGGATCCTGACTGGTTTTTTAATTTTCTGAGGGGAAGCAGACTTCTCTGGGATCCTGACTGGTTTTTGAAATTGCCAAGGGAAAAGAAATTTCTCCAGGACCCTGACTGGTTTACAAAAGTGCAACACTGTCATAACCTCTGAGTGCATGGGTGCATGCATGTGTGAGTGCATGGGGACCTTAAAGGCTTGCGTCTAAGGATCCAGTTTGTGGCTCCAAGGCAAAAGCTACGGAGTCTGAGTGGGCCCCAACCTGTGGTTCCATGGTGACCCCATACAGCTTAACGACAGCATCAGACTAGTTCCACAATATCAGACTAGTTCTGATATGAGATGGGGGTTTATACCAACCTGTCTATGCTAAGAGGCACCCGAGTCCCTACGGGGAGCGGCCAGGCGGGCATCTGAGAATGGGACCCCCTTTCCCTTGTTTGTCCTTGATAATTTATCTACCTCAATGTCAGTTGTCCTGTTTTGTTCCTAACGTCTGGGTTTGTATGTCTCGTGTCTGCTGTCCTGTGTCTCTAGCATTTAGATTTGTATGTCCCGTCATCATTACTGCCCCAGACGATTGGGTGAGAGCTTTTTCAAGACCCTAAGTGCAAACTCCCTATCACAGGAGGTCAGATCCCTCATCGGTCATTTGGGCCGGCCATCTCAGTCCTACCTTTTCTGTCAAAAACAATTCAGGTGTTGTTACAGGGAAAACTGTGAAAAACATTCACTGGTTTGGGATTTCTGGCATCAGAGCAATTGTTGGCACCTGGATTGTCACACTCCACGCCCCAACAATTGTTCTAACTTGTCCTTAGATCAGTGGTGGATTCAAAATAACCATCCTGCTGATCTCCTTGCCCACCTTTTTTGCCATCCGATAACTTTCCCCGTGCCTTTAAATAAGGCACTGTGCATGGAGACCTATGCCCACACAGCTCTACGCCTTCTACTGTCTTATTACAACCCTTAATGGCAACTCCCTAATCGTCAAAAAGACTCAAGTAGCCCTTATCCTCCTCCTCCCTGTCCTTTGCCCCGAACATCTCTTTTTCCGGTGTATCAACAAGTCCAACACCTCCAAGACTTGGCTCTGTTGTTCTTCCTCAGACCCTTAAAGGAAAAGGCCGAATTTGAATACTTTGCCTTTGGGGTGTGGAAGCATCAGAGGTATCTTGGGTACAGAGCCAAGCGGGTGGCACAGTCTCAGCCACCACAGTGGTTTCTTAAGTTTTCCCGATAATGGGAAACTCTTCCTCCTGTCCCTGACCCCTGAGCCCTCTTTGATGTATGCTGAAAAATTTCTCTCTCGGCTTCTCAGATGACTATGGAGTCTGCCTTATAAAAGGTAGACCCTGAACTCTCTGTGAAGTGGAATGGCCAAACTTTGGAACCAGATGGCTGCCAGCAGGTTCTTTGGACCCCACAACAGTTCAGGCTGTGTGGTGAGTCGTTACTGGGAAGCCTGGACACCTTGATCAATTTCCCTATATTAATCAATGGCTGGATTTAGTCTAGGACCCTCCTCCTTGGCTTTGATCTTGCACCACTCATGATCCCACCTCCAAGGTCCTTTCAAGCCAGACTTCTCCCTTACCCTGATCCTCTACTCCTCCTGTTCTGCCTCCTTCTGAAGAAGAGGATAACACTCTTCACTCTTTGCCTCCAACCTACAATCCTCCAGCTCCCCTGGGACCTCCCTCTATCTCCTCATCTTCATCTCCTGTGGTCTCTCCACCTATCGCCTCTCAATTACGGCCCCAGCCAGAGGAGGTTGTCCCTCCTCCCCTTGAGAGAGGCACCATCCCTGCAAGGCAGCGAGCGCTCTGGTCCCCTTTTCCGCTTCCAACCTGTACAACTGGAAGGCCCAAAATCCTCCTTTTTCTGAAAAGCCCCAGGTTTTAACCTCACTGGTGGGGTCCATGCTCCAGACCCACAGACCTACCTGAGATGACTGTCAGCAACTTCTTCTGACTCTCTTCACTTCTGAAGAGAGGGACCATATCCAAAGGGAGGCCAGGAAGTCTGTCCTTACATCAGCCAGTAGGCCAGAGGAGGAAGCCCAAAACCTCCTTGAGGAGGTTTTCCCCACCTCTCGGCCTGATTGGGACCCAAACTTGGGGGAAAGAGAGCCTTGGACAATTTCCACTGGTATCTCCTTGCAGGTATTAAAGAAGCCACTCAGAAACCCATGTATTGGTCTAAGACAACTGAAGTTGTCCAAGGGCCTGATGAGTCACCTGGAGCATTTTTAGAACACCTCCAGGAGGCTTATCAAATTTACACCCCACTTGATCCAGCAGCTCCCAAAAATAGCCGTGCTATAAATTTGGCATTTGTGGCCCAGGCAGTTCCTGATATTCGGAAAAAGTTACAAAAACTTGAGGGATTCATCAGAATGAATATTTCCCAACTCTTGGAAATAGCTTAAAAAGTTTTTGATAACTGAGACCATGAAAAACAGAAACAGGCTGCTCTGGCAGCTGAAAAGGCAGCTGACAGGGCATCAAGAAGACAGGCAAAGTCATAGTTGCTGCAATTCAGGGAGCTAGATAAGACAATCCTAAACAAAAGAATTATACTGGCAGGAGGCCTGATTCAAAAACTCAAGACTCCCAGGAAAAGGGAAAAAGAACACCTCTACAAAAAAATCAATGTGCATTTTGTAAACAAATCAGACACTGGAAAAATGAATGCCCAGAAAAGCCAGAGAAAAAGGTTCTTACTCTCCCAAAAACAAGAGATCTTGAGGAAGATTGATGGGGCCAAGGCTCCCTTTCCTTCAGCCCCCAGGAGCCCATGGTTACTGCTACTGTTGGGGGCCAGCCTGTAAGCTTAATTGACACCAGGGCAGAGCACTCTGTACTGCAAGCACCCTTGGGTAGTGTCTCTGACAAAAGGGTTGCCGTGCAAGGGGCGACAGGAACTACCCAGGAATATCCTGTCACCCACACACGAGAAGTGAATTTGGGTTAAAAGAGAGTAACCCACTCATTTCCTGTAATGCCAGAGTGCCCTTTCTCCCTCCTGGGATGGGACCTACTCCATAAGCTACAGGCATCCATCTGTTTCTTGACAAATCAAACCCACCTTACATTGGGGGCCACAACACCTCCTACCACACAGCTCCTACTAACAGCCCCCTTGTCAGAAGAGTATCTCTTAACTTCATCCTCACAACTGCTGAAGAGTGAAACTAACCCTCTCCTACAGGATTTGCAGACTTTTTCCCCCAAGTCTGAGCAGAGTCAAATCCCCCAGGGCTAGCAAAACACCACCTGCCAGTGGTTGTAGAACTCCGGGCCACTACCCTCCCAGTCTAGGTAAAGCAATATCCTGTAAGTCAGTGGGCTTCACAGGGAATCAGTCTCCACATTCAGCAACTATTACAGGCCAATATATTTACACCTTGCCAATCCGCCTGGAATACCCCATTTTTGCCAGTTCAAAAACCCAGAACAAATGACTACCAGCCTACACAAGACCTGTGGGAAGTCAGTAAGCGGACAGTCACAGTACATCCAACTGTCCCTAATCCGTACACTCTCCTCAGCCTGCTCCCACCAGGACATACAATATACACTGTTCTAGACTTACAAGATGCCTTCTTTGCCATCCCTCTGGCTCCCAAAAGCCAGCCAATTTTTGCTTTTGAATGGACAGATCCCCATTCAGGTGATACCACCCAGCTCACATGGACTCGATTACCCCAGGGGTTTAAATATTCCCCCACTCTTTTTGGGGAAGCCCTTCAACAAGCCTTTATACCTTTCCAAGCCAGCCATCCTAACTGCAACCTACTCCAGGATGTAGATGACCTGTTATAGGCTACTGAAAATACTGACAGCTGTCTGCAACATACTAGAGACTTGCTTCACCTCCTACAGGAGCTCAGGTATCGGGTCTCAGCCAAAAAGGCCCAGCTTTGCCTCTCCAAAGTTTCCTACCTAGGGTACGAAATAAACAAGGGAAAAAGGGCACACACCAGTGCTCAAAAAGAAGCTATTTTGTGAATTCCCACTCTCACCACCAAAAAACAGGTACGTGAATTCCTGGGGGCTGTGAGGTACTGCCGCCTATGTATACTGGGGTTCACAGAAATCACCAAGCCCCTGTACGCAGCTACAGGTGAGGATGGCCCGCTAGTTTAGACTGACACAGAAGAACAGGCTTTTCAAAACCTAAAGAAGGCACTAACTGAGGCCCCTGCTCTAGCCCTCCCAGATATTCAAAACCATTTCACTTCTTTGTTCATGAAACTCAGAGGGTCACTAAATGGGTACTTACTCAAACTTTGGGGTCATGGCGACGCCCAGTGGCCTTTCTGTCTAAAACACTGGATCCTATAGCCTCTGGGTGGCCAAGTTGTCTGCAAGCCGTGGCAGCAACAGCAAGCCTGGTCCAGGAAGCTGATAAACCAACCCTGGGCCAGAATTTAACCCTCACGGCTCCACATGCCATTGAAACATTGCTGTGCAGCGTTTCTGGTAAATGGATGTCAAATGCCCGTATATTACAGTACCAAAGTTTACTGTTAGATCAGCCTCATTTAACTTTCTCCTCCACAAGGTGTTTAAATCCAGCTACTCTACTTCCTGATCCAGACTTCACAATGCTGGTCCACGACTGCCAGGAACTGCTGGAAATTATGGAGACTGGCTGGCCTGATCTCCAGGACGTTCCGTTGGAAAAGACAGATGCTACTGTCTTTATGGATGGTAGCAGTTTCCTTGAGCAAGGAGTGCAGAGAGCTGGTGCGGCCATCACCAAGGAGACAGACATACTGTGCGCCCAAGCCCTGCCAGCCGGTACCTCTGCACAGAAGGCTGAATTAATTGCTCTCACCCAAGCCCTCCGATGAGGTGAGGACAAACATTAACATCTACACTGACAGCCAATATGCTTTTGCCACAGTACATGTACATGGAGCCATTTATCAAGAGCGTGGGTTACTCACCTCAGCTGGAAAAACTATCAAAAACAAAGAAGAAATTCTAGCCCTGCTCAAGGCTGTCTGGCTCCCTCAACAGGTGGCTGTAATTCACTGCAAAGGGCACCAAAAGGAGAACATGGCTGTTGCCTGGGAAAACCAGAAGGCAGATTCTGCAGCTCGTGAAGCTGCTGCTCTCCTGGTCACCCCATTAACTCTGCTTCCAGCTATCTCTTTCCCACAGCCTGATCTGCCCAACCACCCAACATACTCTTCCAAAGAAGAAAAGCAAGCATTGGATCTTCAGGACAGCAAAAACCAAGATGGATGTTGGATCCTCCCAGATTCCAGAATCTTCCTGCTGCGAGGCCTCGGAGAAGCTTTAGTCAACCACCTCCACTCTTCCACCCACCTGGGAGGAACAAAATTAGCGCAGCTTCTAAAAGGCCATTTTAAAATTCCCCACCTCCAGGACTTAACTGACCAAGCGGCCTCCTGATGTACGGCTTGTATGCAGGTAAACACCAGACAGGGTCCAAGGCCTGAACTGGGCCATCGCCTCTGAGGATGTAGCCCAAGGAGAAAGGTGGGAAATAGACTTCACAGAAATAAAGCCACACTGGGTGGGATATAAGTTTCTCCTGGTGATGGTAAACACATTTTCTGGATGGGCTGAGGCATTTGCCACCAGAAACGAAACTGCCTCTGTGGTAGTTAACTTCTTACTTAATGAAATTTTCCCTCGATTTGGACTGCCATTTGCTATAGGGTCTGATAATGGGCCAGCCTTCACCTCGTCCATAGCTCAGTCAGTCAGTAAGGCTCTAAACATGCAGTGGAAACTCCATTGTGCCTGTTGACCTCAGAGCTCTGGACAGGTAGAACGCATGAATCGGACCTTAAAGAGTACTCTTACAAAATTAATCTTGGAGACCGGTGAAGGTTGGACAAACCACCTTCCTTTAGCCCTTCTTAGAGTCAGATGCACCCCTTATATGGCAGGGTTCTCTCCCTTTGAAATCATGTATGGGAGGGCTCTCCCTATCTTGCCTAAGCTAAGAGATACCCACTTGGCAGAAATATCCCGAGCTAGCTGGTTACAGTACCTTCAGTCTCTCCGACAGGTTCAAGATACAATCCAGCCACTCGTCCAGGAAGCATACCCTAATCTTGTTCCTGACCAGACTGGGCCCTGCCATTCTTTCTGCCCTGGATACCTGGTGTACGTCAAAAAGTTCCAGAGAGAAGGACTCACACCTGCCTGGAAGGGACCCCACACCGTCATCCTCACCACCCCAATGGCTGTGAAGGTCGACGGCATTCCTGCTTGGATTCACCATTCCGACATCAAAAAGTCCAGCCAAACTCCACAAGAGACATGAGTCTCCAAGCCCGGGCCAGGCCCCTTGAAGTTTCAGCTGAGTCGTGTAAAGCCCTCCCGCCAGTCTTTCTTACTCATTTCTTTTGCCTGTTTCCCCCAGTTATGTCATCTACTCCCATCTACTCTTTTCTTCTCACTAATTTCAAACCAGGACATATGTATGCAAATACCACCTGGAGGGAAGGTGCCTCCAATAAGGTTTCTCTTGCGGTTGATTTGTGTGCTCTGTTCACAGGATCCGGCCCCGAAGTCGCTACCTGCAACATTGTTTCTGGAAAACACTGGTGGAGAAATTACCAGAACCAAGTCCGTTGTGGAACCAAAGCAGAAAAATGGCTTCAGTCTGTTGAATTTTACCTTTGTCCCAGAAATCACCCCGATACTGACTGCCAGGACACTTCTCAGTTTTTCCGCCCCTACTGGACTTGTGCAACCTTGGCCACTTACTCTGGAAGACCAACATCATCCTCAACCCTTTTCATAGCTCATACTTCTCACCCTAAAACATGTACCATAGGAACTTGTAATCCTGTTACCATAACTGTTCATAACCCTAGTTTAACTCATTAGTACTATGGTATGACATGGGGATTAAGACTCTATTTCACGAGGTATGACCATGGAACTCTGTTCACTATCCAAAAGAAAGTTCTGGTCCCATGGAACCCTCCTAAGCCAATCAGACCTTTGACTGATTTAGGCAACCCTGTGTTCCAAAAGCACCCAGACAGTGTCAGCTCAATTGCCCCATCGCCAATCCTAGCTCCTCAGTCTTGGTTGCAACATCAACACCTCCAACTCAGTCTGATGTCCGTTTTAGGTGGAGTGCATCACCTTCTTAATATTACTCAGCCTAGACTGTTGATTATGCCTAAAGCCAAAACCCCCATATGATGTTGGACTGGGAGTTGAAGCCACACTTAACGTTGGCCCTCTTGCTTGTCATAGACTCCCCCATTCCCTTACACTGGGAGATATTTCAGGAAATCCTCCTGCTTAATTAGCTCTAAGTATAACCTATCTGGTTCTCCCTTTCAGGCTACCTGCCACCAGTCCTTACTCACTGTTATAAACCCCTCAGTTTCCTACCAGGCACCCAACAATACCTGGCTGGCCTGCACCTCAGGCCTCACCCCCTGCATTAATGGAACTGAACCGGGATTTCTTCTGTGCGTGTTGGTTCATGTGCTTCCCCAGGTCTACATGCACAGCGGACCAGAAGGACAACATCTCATCGCTCCCTCTGAACTGCATCCCAGAACACTCCAAGCTGTCCCACTCCTTGTGCCCCTTCTGACCGGCCTTAGCATACCTGCGTCAGCAGCTATCGGCACTGCCGCTCTGGGCCGAGGAGAAACTGGACTAATGTCCCTATCTCAACAAGTAGATACTGATTTAAGAAATCTCCAGTCAGCCATAAGTACGTCACATACCCAGGTAGAATCGCTAGCTGAAGTTGCTCTCCAAAATCGTCGAGGCTTAGATTTACTGTTCCTCTCCCAAGGAGGTTTATGTGCTGCTTTTGTTGTTTTTAGGCTAACCAGTCTGGAGTCATAAAGGATACTCTTCAAAGGGTTTGGGAAAATTTAGATAGATGCCAACAGGAATGGGAAAATAACATCCCATGGTAACAAAAGATGTTTAACTGGAGTCCATGGCTAACTACCCTAATAACTGGGCTAGTGGGACCCTTTCTCCTTCTCCTGTTGGGTTTAATCCTTGGGCCCTGTATACTAAACTGTTTCCTTAATTTTGTAAAACAATGCATAGCTTCTGTGAAAGTTACGTATCTCAGAACCCACTATAACCCCCTTGTTATAACCGAGGAGTCAATGATTTGACTCTGCAAAAACATAAGTGGGGAATGTGCTAACCTACCCTGTGTTAGCCAGACAGACTCCATTTTGCTGAGAGCCAGATAGACTCCATCTTGACCTCCGCCTCACCCCTCCTGCTACTCCTCCCTGAAGTGTATACCTGGGTCTTGCTAGACTGTGCTAAGTCATGCTGTACTTAGAACTATAGAAACATATAACCTTTGTAACCATAGCCTGCTTGGCAAGCCCACTTGCCATTGTGAATGCCCTCTCCACCCTTGATTGATTATATGACAAGTACCAAATACTCACCTTGGTAAATGGCAATCATGGGAACCGCTTGTGTATACCCTCCTTGAAAATCAACAATCATGAGAACCTCCTGCCTCCTAGCTACCAGCCTCCTTATCTAACCTGCTTATTCTGCTTCTATAAACTCTGCTCCTGCTAGGCTCCCCCTCCCTTACCTTAAGCAAGGCATAAAAAAGGAATCCAGCCCCTTCCTTGGGCCTGAGAGAATTTTGAGTGTTAGCCATCTCTCAGTTGCCAGCTAATTAATAAAGGACTTGTGATTGAAACTCGGAGTGTGGCACTGTTCCATCTAACTTGCCTGGGTACAACATATATAAGCAAGAATATTCATGATGTGTAAAAATGCTGATAACTGTCTCTGGGTGATAAAGTTATAGATCTAAATTCACTTTTTGCATTTAAAAATTTTCATAAATTAATTACGTATTAATTTTGTCCTTATTCTTTCAGGCACCCAGCTATAAGGAAGACTACAGGGCAGACGCTCTTAACATTTCACTTAATCTTTATGAAGACAGAAAAATGAAATGAAAACTTACAGTAACATTGAAACCTAAGTAACAGAAATAAAATATCAGAAATAAGGTATAAAAGTATATATAAGGGCTAGACACAGTGGCTCACGTCTGTAATCCCAGCACTTTGGGAGGCCAAGGTGGGAGAATCATTTGAGCTCAGGAGTTTGAGATGATCCTGGGCAGCATAGCAAGATCCCATCTCTTAAAAAAAAAATGAAAAAGTATATATAGGGAGGTTGAGGTGGGAGGATCACTTGAATCCAGGAGTTTGAGGCTGCAGTGAGCTACAACTGTGCCACCGCACTCCAGTCTGGGCAACAGAACAAGACCCTATCTTTAAAAAAATAAAACCAAAAAAGTATATATAAAATCAAGAAAATATGAGAAATAAAGTATCAGAAATAAAATAAAATTAGATAATTTTCTACAACCTAGAAGGCCAATAAAGCTCTATTTAATTGTGGCCCACCAATGTTTCCTCACCTGAAAGTAAGAATATCCTTTCTCTCTTTTTCTTTCTCCCTCTCTCTCCCTCTGCCTACTTCCTATCTCAGAACTTAAGGTCCACACCAAACAGAAAACTATTTCTCTATCATTTTGGAATCACTTTATATAGCAGGCCTTCAGTTTATGACATTTTATTCCATGAAAAACTCAGTATATTCTCTGAATACCATGAAGTTAAACTCTAAGCTATTAATAAAAGTAAAAACATCAAAGTATGTGAAAACTAAAGTACATGAAAAATCACTCTTCGGGGTCAAGTAGGAATAACACACTACTTAGATAATGGAAGTGGGATATGTTCAAAACTATATTCAGAAAAAAAGTCATATTTCTATAAGCTTTTCCTACTAAATAAGAAAGAATGGAAACAATGAAAGTAAATATTTAATTCTAGAATCTAAAGGGAAAAAATCAATGACATTTTTCAGGAAAGTAAGAAATGAAAGAGAAAAAAGATAAGCACAGAGGTTAGTGAAACTGAAAACTGAAAATAGTTTAGCAGATAAATAACAAAGTGGGTTAATTTTAAATATATCTAAAATTTTCAAAAAGCTAAGAGATAAAGCAGTAGTGTAAAAATTAAGAATGCAAATTTATTTATAAAAGATGTAAAATGTAAATAGAATGTTACATACAACTTGATGGTAAAAAGATGAGAAATGTATACAAAATTAATTAGTTTATAGGAAAACACAAATAAAACTAGCTTAAGTCAAATAAAATAAGTAATAATATATGATTATCAATCTAATTGTAGAAACTGACATTTGTATTTAGAACATTTTCAGAATAAAGTTACACTCCTCAGTCTCACCTATTTTCCGTTTGTAGGCAATCATCAAATTGTGCTGATTCTACTTTCTGGATCTCTTTCTAACAACCCCCTTCCCTCTACCTTGCTGTCAACACCACCGCTTTATTTCAGGGTCTCATTACTTGCTGAAGTAAAGAGTTCCTGTTTCTCCAAACCCAGCACCTAGCAAAAGGCCTGGAATTGTAGAGGGAATGGAAAAAGTTTGTTGAAAGTTTATAGAAACAAGATGAAGCTGTCATAAACCAATCGTAAAATATAGGTAAAATTATGGTAGTCCTCTGGTATGGTGAATTTAATTGACAAATGCATATTACTTATGAAATTATCTGCCTGGAGATAACAAAGCAGGATAATACTGTGTCCATCTGCCTGTAAGTCAAAGAATCTTTACAATGCATGAAACAAAAAGAATGGGGTGGGACATGCTCTAAGGAGGCAGCTGGGTGCATAATGTTCTTATTTCCCTAGCTAAACTATATGCCCTTTGAGGTAATAGACTTTGCCTTTTGTTTCTTCCATATCCACCAGTGCCTTACCTACAGATGGTGTATATGAAGAAGTACACACTCTTTCAAATGTGTTTTAGATTACATTCCCTCTATCCTACTTAAAGTAATTAGCCACTTCTCTCTCCAACACCATCAAAATTTTGATGATGGGCTTATTTTCATCAACATACTATTTTGTTATTTTCCTAATCTTTAAACACACACAGACACATACACACACCACTTTCTCTTGCCCCTTATTCCACTTTCCTACTAACAACTATCTTAAATCTTTGCCTTAAAAATGCTTGAAAAGTCATGTTTACTTCCTGTTTCCAGTTCCTCCCCTTCCATTTTGCCCAAGGCACATCTAGCAGGCATTCTCTCCTACCACGCCAACAAAGCGCTTTCCCTGAGGTCACCCATGACCTCCATGGTGCTTGATCTAATGGTAAATTGTCTGTCTGAATTTTAGAGTGACTGATCCACAGCCTTTGACATAGCTGAGCAGCCTTCTCTCTTAGCTTCCAAGACAACACACTTTTGCTTTTCCTCCTGCCTTACCAGATCGTCCTTCTCTGTCTCCTTTCTGGTTCCTTCTCTTCTCCTTATTTCTTAATAGTGGATTGGTCCAGGACACACACACCTCTTTTGCTTATGCTAACTCTGGTGATCTCCTCCAATCTCATGGCTTTAAACACATATTAGAATCCTACATTTGCTTCTTCAGCACAGGTTTCTCTCTTCAACTCCAGATTTATACACAAAACTACCTACTTCACATTTCCCCCTGGATTTCTAAAAGACACATCAAATTCACCATAAACAGAACTGCATGGCCTTTCCCATCAAACACATTTTACTATAGCCTTCCTCTCCTCAGTGAGAGCAATCCCATCCTTACAGTTACTCAGGCCAAAAACTTGGATTATTTCTTAATTATCTTAATCACACTTTCCACAACTATTCCATCTCCAAATCCTGTGGACTCTCCTTCCAACACCTATCCAGAATCAGATAATTTGTGTCATCTCTACGGCTCGCCATACTAGTTTAAGCCACCATGGTCTTTCACACAGATTATCGCAACAGTCTCTGACCAGATCTCCCTTCCTCACCCTTCCAGTTTACTCTCAACATAGGATCTGGAGTGATCATCTCTTATGGCTTCCATTTCGCTCAGTAAAATCCAAAGCCTTAAAACAGCATCAAGGCCCCACAGGATCTGCCACGCCCCATCATCCCTCTGACCTAAAGGCTACTACTTCCCCTTTGCTCACTCCTCATTCATCAGAAATGTGTTGCTTGGGCCAGGCACCGTGGCTCACACTTGTAATCCCAGCACTTTCAGAGGCCGAGGCAGGCAGATCAGCTGAGGTCGGGAGTTTGAGACCAGCCTGAACACATGGAGAAACCCCATCTCTACTGAAAATACAAAATTAGCCAGGGGTGGTGGTGCATGCCTGTAATCCCACCTACTTGGGAGGCTGAGACAGGAGAATTGCTTGAACTTGTGAGGCGGAGGTTGCGGTGAGCCAAGATCGCGCCATTGCACTCCAGCCTGAGCAACAAGAGTGAAACTCTATCTCAAAAAAACAAAAAAAAAAAGTGTCACTTGACCACCACTTTCCCCAGGGAGTCTGAAAAATAGAGCTTGTTAGCTGGGCACATTGCCACCCCAACAAAATAGGGAGAAGGAGAGAAATAAATATTATCAAGGCAACAGGCAGTCAGTGTCACACACCCATGATTATCTTATTTTGCAAGAAGGGAAGCAAAGTCTCAGATAAGTTAGGTTACTCTCTAGGAAGGTTTCCTAGACAGTAACTTACTTAGAAAATGGTGAATGGAAATTCAAATCAAAGTCTGTCTGACTGTACATCCCTTTACTTGTCTATTACATCAGGCACCTTCCCTTCTTTCATAGAAAGTTACCAGCCTTTGCATGATTTTGAGCAGAGGATTTGTTCTTCCAATCTGCCTAGCACAAAATAGTTATCTCATAAATGTTCTTGATAATGATGAAAATTATATTTCCAGATTGACATTTCAATGTCAATCATTGATTGTGCCACCTGTGCTAGAATGAATTTTTTTAAAAATCTTTTTATTTTAGTATTTATATGTTTCTTTTCTCAATTCTTCCTCAACTATGTTTCTTTTCTCAATGTTTTCTTTTTCTCAGTGACTGGAATATAGTCTATCAAATATTTGTTTGAATTTTGACAATAACTTTAATTCAGTTATTCTCAACCTAGGTTATACATTCTATTCATCAATGGACCTTTAAAACATTAGAGATGCCCAAGTCTTCTCTGCAGATTCTGATTTAAGTGGTTTAGGAGGCCTGGGAATGAGTGTTAAGAAGCAACTTCCCTTGACATTTTGTTGTGAAGCCAAAGTTGAAAACCACAGGTTTACTTAATGTCTTACTAGCTCTAAGCTCCTACTCAGAGATTGCACGTTCTCCTCAGGAAGTGGTGACTACAAAACTCTCCTGACTCATTTCCCATCACTTCTACCCTTACTCTCTTTGCCCCAGCTTTAACAAGTAGTACATTTCCTTGACATGGCTATGTGTTTCCTATTTCCCTCACCGTCATCATGAAGCTGCTCTGAATGCTTTCCTCTGCCTTCCCCGACATGGACAGCTGGACTATTCCCCTATGAAGACTCATGGTCAGCACTTTGGGACGCCAAGGTGGGTGGATCACCTGAGGTCAAGAGTTCAAGACCAGCCTGGCCAATATGGTGAAACCCCGTCTCTACTAAAAATACAAAAATTAGGCCAGCATGGTGGCGCATGCCTGTAATCCCACCTACTCACCAGGCTGAGGCAGGAGAATCACTTGAACCTGGGAGGCAGAGGTTGCAGTGACACGAGATCACTGTACTCCAGACTGGATAACAGAGTAAGACTCTGTCTCAAAAAAGAAAAAGAAAGACTCATGGTACACAGCATTGTCCCCAGAAGGATCTCCCTTTTGGCCCCCACTGTGCTGTTGCAGAGACTGCTAAAAGCCACCAAAGATTTCTGCTCCACTGCCTTGTGAACACTCGATCAATTTTCTCAGAAGTAGCTACCAATTTTCCAGCTCCCTTGCATCTGGGTGGAGCCATGTAACAGGTCCCAGCTGATGGAACGTGGACCTAAGTGACAAGTATTATTCCCAGGAAGAAATGGCCAAGTATCAGAAGCAAGATCCTCCATAAAGCTCTTCCCCTATCTTCCAGCTAGGCAACCCCAGGGTGACCTTAAAAGTACAAGATAGCAGACACACAAGGTAAAAGCAGCCCCATTCTCTGATAGTCTCTGAATCACTGATTAACAGGAAAGACAGCCAGGAAAACTGCCCATTCAGGAGCATCAGCACTGCGTTTTGTACGAACAAGAAGTAAATATTGTTTGTATTATGCCACCAGGATGTGGAGTTGCTTTGACAGTAGTTATCCTATCTAAAAATGTGAACTTTGCCCTCTATTTCAATTGATAACCTTTTTCACAGAGTAATATTTACTCCTTTATGCATTTGCCTCCCTTAGTTATCAGCATATCCTGAGTCCAGAGCCCAGCATACAGAAGGTGCTTAATTTGAGTTTGTTCAATTGCATTTAGTAAAGAATACTAATATTTATGAACCTTAGGAAGTGAGGTATAATGTATCATTTGACAATAAAACATTGTTTTAAAGTCTAATAATTCTTAATAAAGAAAGCTGTTACAGATAAATAAATAAGCCATTAAGTTGGACACATTCATTATCTACTGATTTTCCGACCATTGCAAAATATTAGCCACTTGAGGGAGTTAGCCCCATTGCCCCCATATCATCTTTTCACTCCACATACCCACACATAGATATACCTTTGCACATGCATATTTGTGTACACACACACAGAGAAATACACAGACACACACATTTTCATCACATTGTTACCTGGTTATTTATGATATATGGTCTTTTATTTTTTTTCCCTCTTGACTGGATATGAGATCTGATTTTTCTTCTTGTCTTGGTTTAAATTTTGTGTATGAGAATGATCTTTACACCTGCTCTTTTTAAAGATGTACTCAGTGTCTTGCTTCAAAATGGCCTGGATCCAGGAATGCCCTTAGAGGTTGATCTAAGGCAGGCTGTTGGATTAAGGCATAATCTTTTGCTGCCAAGCTTTACAGGGACTGCCTCTGTTCCTCCCAGACCAGAGTCCTGGCTCAGTCTTGGAAGCTAAAGCACAGAATATATACTTCATAAAGGCAGTCTTTGCATAACAGAAAGACTATGGCTTCTTATTAGTTAAATTTATTAGCCACAAAGAAGAAAAAATATCTAGCATAACTGAGAAGTACAGGAGGAAGAAAACTAAAAATGGAAGGTAACCAAGTCTTTCTTACATGTTCAGCTCTAAAACCTGCACAGTCCATTCTAAGCTTAAGGCTGGTGACTTGGACTCAACAGAGTGGCTTAGAGCCAAAAAAAAAGTCTCCCTGTTATTACCCTTGCCTCAGACTCAGAGCAGGACAGTGGTAGAGCTAGAGCCACAGCTGTACTCTGCAAGGCTCCCTCTCCCACCCTCCATGGATGCTGTCTTTCCTTTAGTTGACACAACCGTCAGGACAGCCTGATCTGTAAATCCTCCTCCCTAGCAAAACAATCAAGTTGATGCTTTCTCTCCTTCATCCTGTGTGGCATACCTACAGGTACCTAAATTTGCCTAAACACTCTGCTTTTACTTGCTGGTTGGATAAATCCAACTGGGGAAATTCGACTCATTCTTTAGTGAGTTCCACGTAATATGAGTCTCTCATACCTCTGAACTTCCATAGCATTTGATTAATATTGCCAGTAGAGAACTTATTTTTAGACCTACATGTCCATTTACCCTACTAGATTCTATGCCTATCAAAGGCTACAGTCTCTTGTATCCTTGCATCCTTAGCACCAGCTCCATACTTTGCCCAGAACAATTCAATAAATGTGTTTCTTAGTTGAATAGCATAAAACAAGTTATAAGAGCAAAATTTAAATACGAGATGTTCTTATTGTTCTCTAATGAAGACGCTGAGGGACAGGAAATACTAATAGCCTCTCTCTCATATCACCCTCTATTACTGCCTATCACTTTCCCAAGACCTCAGCTTCAATTATCCTAGCAACCTACCCCAAAAGCAATGCTCATTGTTTCTAAAAATTACCTACTGAATGGGAAAGAGAGAATACCAGAAAATTTGAGAAAAATGTCCTCAGTGCATTAAATGGTTAACACACTTTATTCCCATTATGCGCTTGGTGAATCTGTAGATGCAGGGTTTGGAAGCTATTAAAAATAGAGTAGATTTTAAGAGAATTGTTTATTATGTTTTTCAATGTATGTAGAAGCAATATAACAATTTTAGAATCTAGAGTTTGTTTTCAGAGCTGTATATCTTGAATGATATTTACTCTTACTGGAAATACTTAGCTTAGAAATCAGCACTGTATTTTTCCAAAATTCTTTGCATTCTAGAAAGGCTGGCAGGTCTCAGGAACTAAGGTTCCCTCTGTTGCCACCACAAGGTACATGCTAATTGCCCATTCAATCTAATCATGTTGACTTTTCTTACTAAAGATTAAATTATTAGACCAGGCATGTTGGCTCATGCCTGTAATCCCAGCATCTAGGGAGGCTGAGGCTGGAGGATTGCTTGAGCCCAGGAGTTCAAGACCAGCCTGGGTGATGTAGGAAGACCCTCATCTCTACAAAAACAGAAAACAAACAAAAAACTAGCCAAGTGTGCTGAGGGCACACTTGTGGTCTCAGCTACTCAGAAGGCTGAGGTGGGAGGATCACTTAGGCCAGGAGGTTAAGGCTCCAGTGAGCTGTGGTCGTGCCACTGCACTCTAGCCTGGGCAATAGAGTGAGACCCTATCTCAAAAAAAGAAAAGAAAAAGGTAAGAATCTGACATCTTCATCTGTATCACTGCATTTCTCCCTGCCTTTCAAACATCAGAGTCATTGCCCATTTTTATAACCAAATTAGGAATACTCGTTCCAACTATCAGAGACTGAAACTATACAAGTCTGTATAAGTCTCTGGTTTTCTTAATGCCACTTATTAAAACTTCAGTTGGCCCCTTTTCCCCCCTAATCTCCAAGTTTCAAATAGAGGACCTGTGAATTCAGAGTCCACCTTTAGGATTATTCAAAGAAAAACTGAGCACATATGTATTTGCCAAGTTGTCCTGACTTTGCTTCAGCTGACAACAAACCAAGCCCAACCCATATTTCCAGAGGGGAATCTGGCTTGAGTCTGGGCTGTCAGGTTGACTGGGAGATTTCCAACTTGTTACAAAGAAAAAATTTGTTGAAAGGGTGTCCATGTCATTTATGATGTCCCAAACTCAGAGTTAAGAGGAAATCTTCATATTAGAAACAAATCAGTTTGAGACCAGCCTGACCAACATGGAGAAACTCCATCTCTACTAAGGGTACAAAATTAGCCGGGCATGGTGGTGCATGCCTGTAATCCCAGCTACTTGGGAGGCTCCGGCAGGAGAATCGCTTGAACCCAGAAGGTGGAGGTTGCAGTGAGCCAAGATCATGCCACTGCACTCCAGCCTGGGCAACAAGAGCAAAACTTTGTCTCAGGAAGAAAAGAAAAGAAAAAAAAGAAAAGAGAAAAGAAAAGGAGATAAAAGAGCGAAACTCCGTCTTAAAAAAGAAAGAAACAAACTTGAAAAAAATATATATGTATATATATATAGTTTTGGGCTGTGTGAGCTGGTATGATGATGTCAGCTGCTTTGAAAGCACATAGAGATGTGTAGCAAGAAGGAGATTCATTACTGAGTTATCCCACATCCCTCTAGGATGGGAGAGACAAAGCTACTGGAAATGTAAAGATGAACAAAGAAAAGACAAGCCACACAAACTGGGGCCTTAGGGAGTTTTGGTAGAGAATTAAAAAGTAGGGTAACCAACTGTCCAAGTTTATCTGGGAAAGAAGACTTTCCTACAACATGTGACTTTCAGGGCTCAAAATGGAAAAGTCCCTGGCAAACCCCAATGAGTTGGTTACATTAGAACTTGAGATTGTTTGGAGTTTTGCTGAATCAAAGATTAAGGGTGTGAAAGAACTGTATAGGAAAGAAAAGAAAGTTAGACTTTTCTTGAGTGGTAGGGTGTACTTTGTTGAATGTACCTTTGCCCAGGGACTTTTGTGCTAGTTGCATACATATTAATGAAAGACAATATTGTCAAATACATGTTGAGAACTTAATATACCACCCACAGATTGAAGTGCTTTGCACAGAATATCTCAATTATCCTCAAAGCAACCTTAGAAGATGAATATTGTTATTAGTCACATTTTACAGATAAAGAAATAAAGGCACGCATTTTAGGCATTTTTTCCTTGAAGAAATCTTGACACAAAATTCACATGTGACAGATGATTAAAGGGCTTTCCACTATATTCCAGCAATGTAGAAGTAGTCAGTGTTCATGGGTTAGCTGATCATGTGCTATCACTGAAATATTTGCATCCTTCCACATGCCTGGGTCACAGATTCTGACAAACTTTAGGTTCAAGTCATGAAGGCCACTGCAGAAGAAATGCTTATTAAAAAGATTGAGGCACATGAGCCGTTGTTTTTTTTTTTTTTCAGCTAAATATTCCAGGTCAGTGAAAATGCAAAGACATTTTAGGTCATAGGAAACACCTGGGATGTTCCGCAGCTCATGTGTAGATTAACCCTGGGACAAGAGGGAGAGGAGAGGGCCTTGTCAGGTTGGGGATGACACTGTAGAACTTCCATGTTTTCAATTTGACCTTCCCTTTATAAAGCTGACATTCATAATATGTCAAGCACTGTACATAACCTATCATCTCTTTCAATCCACCACCATCTTATGAAGTATAGTTTTTGCAAGTTTAAGCTTACAGATAAGGAAATCAAGGTACAGAGATATTAAGTAACTTGGCAAGATCATGAGGCTGGCAAATGATCAAGCCAAGATCTGAACCCAGGCAATCTGGCTTTATCCATTTAGTTACCTCAATTTCCTACTGTAATGTATATGGACGGCAAGAATGTTAAACTTACAGGAAAACATAGCAACTATTTAGTTAGCCTAACTTCCTCATTTTATTAGTAGTAAACTAAAGCTCTAAGGATTTTAAGAGATTTGGGAAGACTGTGTATACCAGAAGGAGCAAGGCATTTCAACACGGAAAATCGGATTGGATCAGTAGTTTTACAATCTATTCACTCTCTTATTTGTGCAGATTATTTAACCTTTCTATTCCTCAATTATGTGATTTGTGAAATGAAGGTAATAATATCTACTTATTAGGGAGATTTCAGAATTAAATTAGACAATGTAGGTAAAGCATTCAGTAGAGTTTCTCACATATAGTAAGGGATCAAAAGATGAAACTGGTATTAGGTTTATTAATAATAACATTTAGTTTAACATTAATTAATACTATTACACAACTACCTAGTAATTACTAGTAGTAATTGAGTACTACCTAGTAATTACTAGTAGTATTACTATTGCTACTACAACTACTATTACATCATGACCACCATCACACTAGCTCACACAGCAGTTAATTGCAAAAGCAGGCTTAAAATCTGGTTGTCTAACCTATCATGATGATATATTTTCTTCTCTATCATAGAAACAACATGAAAACTTCAACCTGAGAAAGCATTTAATAAAGATTTGTGGCATTCAGAAGGTTATTTATAACATGGTCACAAAATTGCAGATAAGAATATAAAACAATTTAAATGGCATAGAGTACATAGAAGCAAATTCATTGCTATGCAATCTTGGGAGCTTATGATATTTCTCTAAATTATTTTCCAAGTAAAATATAGAACAATTATACACACATACCACACACACACACACACGTACATATATATGTGTATACATATATGTGTATGCATTGGATTTTGGCTTTATTCTTTATTTCTTTTGGCTTCTGGGTGTGTATCATAAAAACATGGAAGATGGCCATTTCTTCTGGTTTTGTAGCATGGATTTGAGAATATAAAAACAGAAGATCTGCAAGCTAACCCAACAGCAGTCTAACTTTACGGAGATGTCTTTCTGTAAAAGTCAACAAAATGACAGATCTAAAGCAATTTGGCTTTTTGAGTACTGATGCAGCAGTGCAAGAAGCCATCTCGCCTCTTTCTTCTCCCTCATTTGACAAAATGAAATGTTATGAACATTTGCTACCATGTGTAAACTTCTCTAATAAGAATTCAGGGAAGAACAGCTTACAACACACTCTTTGTCATATACAAACTGCTCTACATAGTCATTTTTATTACATAAGTAATATACACTATTAGTATGAAAAATTAGAAAAATAAACGAAAATAAGAAAATTAAAATCATTAATAATCCCACAATATGAAATAACTATTGTTAATATTTTGTTGTGTATATTTGCTGACTTTTTCTAAGCATATAAAAATCATACATAGGTAAATATACCAAAGTTTAAAGAAGTATTATATATAATCATTTTTCTCATAGCTAAATATAATTTAAAAATTTTACATGATATATAATAGTTATATTCCATATCATAGTTTTAAATACTTGCCGGACATTCCATTATGTAGATATATCGTAAGTTATTAGTCAGGCCTCTATTAATGGACAGTGGAGTGGCTTTCAATCTTCTTGCTATTATAAACAACTCATATTTGTAAATATACTCGTTTATAAGCCTTAGTACACTTGTTTAGTATTTCCTCAGAAATAAAGAATTCCTAGAAATGGAATTACCAAGTAAGGGACTGCAAACTTTTAAGGCTTAACATGTACTTTACATTGAATAATAGGTATGTATTTGTAATATGTATGCATACATCTTGCCGTATTTATCTACAGAACCAGGTCAGTCCTTCTGGTTTTGTAGCATGGATCTGAGAATATTTTGTAGCATGGATTTGAGTGATCTTCACTCCCAGCAGTGGGTGTAAATGAGCCTGCCCCACTGCCCTTTATGGTTGAGTGAGCCAGCAGCTAGCCTGGGTGGTCATGGCTTCCCACAGAAAAAGTCTATGAAGGTCCTCTACTAGCACCACCTTTGTGACACAGGGAAGGACAAGAGACAACACCCAGCTGCCCATGGGTTGACTAACAGCCGCTGACAGCACCCATATGTACCGTGATATCAGAGGCCAGCAAAAGAAAACATCCAAAAAAAGAAACAAGCAATTGAGAATCACTGGACACTATCAGAGAGAAAATTATGATTTTTAAATGCATATGTGTTATACTATAACAAATAGGACAGGGAGAAAAAGGAGCTGTTCACATTCAGCAGATAAGAAGATGTGCTCTGAAAAAAAAATTGAAAAAGAGAGAGGAAAGGGAATCATTACAGATTGGGAAAATCTGTGGCAAATTTCCTAGCCAGTAAGAGTAGCATATTAGAATGCCCAAAGGGTGAAACAAAACAAAACAAAAAAGGCCATTTTCTCCTGTACCTGGGTACCATGTTGAATCATGTCCTATCAGCTGATTTAAAAACTGAAACTTAAATATCTCTGTGAATGTAAGCAAGGGCAAAGCAACAGAATGAGCTAGAACATCCTTTCTGCCATCTGCTGGCTTTGCACTGAAGGCAGCTAGTGCCTGCCTCTAACTGGGTCACTCTATCCTTTCCTGGAGTCCATGAAGCTGAAAGAGAAGACTCAGTGAAGGCAGAGCTGGGGAGACACCAGACGTGTACACCATAGGAGAGGATGGAAGTGGAGAGGAGGCAGTGAAGCGCACTACGCTTGGGGCTAACTGAAAAAGTACTGTCTTCTACGTTGTAGGTCATGAGAAAGGAGTTTCTTAATTATCTTACAGATAGTTGCATGGTGCCTACTGCAGGATTTCCCAGGAGTAGCTCATTTAAAGCTATGACAAATTATCCCTGTTTCCAATGGGGAAACTGAAGCATGCCAAGATTAACTCTTTTTCCCAAGATAATATAGCTAATAAGCAGAGGAGCTGAGATTCAAACCCAAGGAGCCTGGTTCTAAAATCCACACTCTTCACCATATTGGTACACTGTCTCTCAGGCCACAGTTACAGAGACAATGTAGGACTGAAGGCCTGAGGACTAAGGTTCAAGTCTCTGGTCCACCTCCAATTATCAGCTCTAAACCACCTGAGGTAAGTCATATAATTTCTCTAAGCCTCAGACTCCTCCTTGGAAAAACAGGCAAAATCCAGGTATCAGTTTTGACCTGATCCTCCCATTCCAGCCCATGACTCACACCCACCTGGATGCAGAACTCAACACATCTTTGAGTTCGCTATCCCATTTTGTTTCCATTGAATTTCAGTCTGCAGTTTTACTCACTACCCAAGCACTCACTTATTAACACTAAAGCATGCTCATTATTCCCCTTTAAAGAATCCTTTGATATAAAAACATTGGAACAATGAATCTTGTTTTTCCAAACATTTTGTAAGTGACACAGAGGAAGGAGGGGAAATTCATTGCAAACTACAGGAAAAAAACTACTTAAAAATTCTCTGTAAGTATCCTCCTTGGTCCCTTCACTCCACATTGTCACGAAGAGGAAGATACTTCCAATGCCATTTCTTTCAGTTCCCAGAATTGTTAACTGTGTATTATTTTGAATGTTTTCCTAGGCATGTTACAGTCTCACCTGTTTCTTGTAAGCTGGACATCACTTATTTATTTATAAATAATTTAACATTTATGATGTTCTCATTAGATCATGCATATGAAAGTACCTCATACAAATGAAGTGATATATTAATAGAAAATATTATTAATATTTACCTTCAAGATATTACAAGTCAAATAACTTAAAAGATTGACTTATCTAAACCTTTTTTTTCTTCTGAGACAGTCTTGCTCTGTCGCCCAGGCTGGAGTGCAGTGGCACCATCTCGGCTCACTGCAACCTCCTCCTCCCAGGTTCAAGTGATTCTCCCGCCTTAGCCTCCCGAATAGCTGGGACTACAGGCGCGCGTCACCCCGCCCAGCTAATTTTTGTATTTTTAGTAGAGACGGGGTTGCACCATGTAGGCCAGGCTGGTGTCAAACTCCTGGCCTCAAGTGATCCACCCACCTAGGCCTCCCAAAGTACTGGAATTATAGGCATGAGCCACCATGCCCGGCCAGTTTATCTAAAGTTATTATCGACAAGTGCATGACGAGTGATTAGAAGGAACATTTCTATGCACTGGTGACTGATGCCAGATTAACACTCTCCCACAAAAAATGCCTTCCTGGGAAGTTGCATCAGAGCCAATATAGAGCTGGTTAGACACATTATGAATCTGCATTCAACTCCTCTCTCTTAAAATGCAAATAGCCCCCCTCACAATTTTTTACTTAATCCTACTGTTCTTTCTCTTACTACCTTTTCTTACTTTACAAAAGTTTCAAATATATAGTCTATAGTCACTGCCTTCATTTTTTTTGTCAGCACCTACTTCCTCCTGCTCACCTAGGAATGTGGACTCTCTCTCTTTCTCCAATGCCCTAATGAAAGGTTGGGGGCAAAAATGTCCTGTAAATCCACAAAAGAAACTCCCTGTTGTGAAATATAACGGCCGCATCACCTTCCTCATTCTCTGGCCCTCTTGACTACATTTGACATTTTCAAAGAAACCTAGAGAAAAGTCTGAGGTAAAAGGAGTCCTCCTTAATGAAAGACAAGACTAATCAACTTGTTCAATAATTTTTTTAAAGGATCATAAAGGGAATGTATTTTAATTATTTGTTGTGCCAGCTCATGCAGCATCATGACACAAAGATGCAGCTAGTCTGTGAAAATTCTTCTAAATTATGAGGTTCATATGTGAAAGAAACTTGATAGACGTCTTCCCAAATTTCACAGCAACCCTAAAAATGTATGGCATTACCAGTAACAAGCTATAAATCTGAAACAAACTTTTCTATGTTATTAATAATACATACATTTAAATCAACCATGTTAGAGAAAAGACTGACTTCTTTTTGTATTCTCTTTATGGAAAATATTACAAAATAGTTGTCTTATGCAGAGTTGATAAAAAGAACACAGACAAACAGTAGGGTAAAAAGATAATATAGAATTTTGCAGGACAGTGTATTAATAAATATATTATTTTTCTGGAAGTTAAGGTATATATGGCATTTCTCAGATTTCATTAGTTGGCAACTTCTTGTGATTTCCTATGTGTAATAAATGTCTACCTTTTATACAATTTTATATTCATAATACTACATTTTTTAAGGAGTGTATTCCAAAATTGTATAAGCTTCAGATCCTTCCAAATCTGCATCTTATTAATTATACACTAGTTCTTCTATCACAGAAATGTAGGGCTATTTAATCAAGCACTTTTCTGGATAATAGAAGTGAGGTGTTATTATCAAACTCTTGTGAATAACAGGATTCCTTTCTCACTTCTGCCATCTTCGTGGACTCCCTATCATTTGCCTGTATATGAGCATACTTACAACCATGCAACATGCAGAGAATATAAAGATAAATAGACAATACCCTCACCTTGAGTAAATTAGAGCCCAATGAGGGTAAGAAGATATGTAAGTTAATAATTAGGCAGCAACCTGTTAACTGTTCTAAAGGAGTTAAGAGCACAGAAGGGGAGAAATTGACTACCTTAGGAATTCAGGAAATGTGTCACGATAAAGGTAAGAGCTAAACTGGACATAAAGAAATAAGAGGGAATATGCCTGGCAGGGGAGGGAGACTGCATTTCCATGGGTAACATCACAGGTTAATTTACGTGAGCAGAGCATCAAATCCAGTGCTACGATGCGCCATTTAGATCATGGATGTGAAAGTACCTCATACAAATGAAAGTGATACATTAAATGAAACAATGCATTATTCTAAAGAACATAGTCTAATATGCTGTGCTGGCATACAAAGAACAAACAAACAAAAACAAGCCACCCTCCCAAAAGGAAGAATCTAGCTTCTCAGAAGAATTCACAAATGATAAGCTTATATGTTGTATCCTCTAACGTACCAAACATTTATACATCTTGAAAGTTGTGGGCTCAAGCTTTGGTATCAAAGAAGCCTGAACACTGAATCCTCCAACACATTTTAGCTGTGTCATCTGGAACAAATGGGTAATTTTGCAGAGCCTCAGTTTTTTCATCTGCAAAATGATCATATTAGTGGTTATATCAAAAATTTGTCATGAGGATTAGACCAGCCATACATGGCATAAAATAAAGCTGACCAAATGTTATTTTTTAAATAACTGAAGCTAACATATCCAGGCTTTTCTAATACTGAAGATAGATGAGAACTGCACATCTCTTTGTTACCCTGATAATTAAGGAGAAAGTCAGCACCTGTCAGCCAAAAACAATCAAGCTGAAGGCAGGAATGTTCTTGCAAATAGCCAGAGCATTGCAAAGAATTCCAGAAATGCTCTCACATTCTCTATCACATTCCTTTAAGCACAGATTAATTTAAACAAACAGCCTAAGCACGCCACATCAGAAACATACACACAGGAAACAAAGGCCAAAAACTAAGTCCCTACAAAAAGTAGCCGTCTTGTAAGGAAATAAGCACATAATTCTGTTTGCTAGAAGACATGGTTTCAAACATATTTCTGTAGAAGCCAGTATCTCCACGTTGAGGCTCAGTAGGAGCATCGCCAGGCTGTGCTACTTCATATTCCTTAGTGGGGAACACCGTCTTAGACAATTGTTCCTGACGCATTGCCTGATCCTTTCCAGCCTTAATAGAGTAGTAGACTGCTTGTTTAATGGTAAAATGTGTGCATTCTGAAGAAAGGACATCAACCTCCTCAATTTAATTAGAGACCATTATAAAGGAGTGAACCAGGTTATGCTTTAGCCCAGTAGGCTATTATTCCTAAAAAACTGAGAAAGAGCAGATGATACATCTGTAATATCTTCTCACAGTAAGCCCGCCTCTTGGTTTATGTAACTGAGGATTCTGAGACAGTCAACATTTGCGGGATGTCTTCCTGACAAATATGGCTGTAACAGCAACAATCTGTGAGCATGGGCTGGTTTGGTTTTGTTTGTAGTTTTTTGGTACTACGATGGGTCCATAACCTAGAAACTGAAATATATGTCAATTTCTTAGGCATGCAACAATTTCTCCGGAGCACAAAAACACAGGGATTTCTGCTATTAAAAGTGTTTTTAGTCATACCTGACTCGCTGCTGGTCACGATCATGTAAGAATGTATAAACGTGTGGGATGCCTCTGAATTTCTTCACTTCTTGGCTTCCTTCTAATTACTAATTTCACTTAATGTACAGTGCCAGAAGATCATAACTACCCTGACCAACAGTTTTTTATAAGGCAAACAATAAGCCATGAACAAAGAAGGGACAAATTACTTATTGAATTAGGATTCACATGAAATGAGGGCTGAATTGTTTAACGGGAAGGGCCACCTCTACAGGTCTCTTTACATGAGACTATAATGAAAACCAACAGGCATGAGAGTGCAGGATACAGTCCTAAACAGCCCTTCAGCCACACCTGCATATTTAGTTACAACTTCTGAAGACAAGAAGCACTGGCGGACTTAACAGCCTCTTATTACCCAAGTGAACGATTAAATCTGGCCCTATGAGAACCAGTGATCATAGAACATCTTTAGGGAAAACATTAAGTGTACTTTTTGTGGCTCAGAAGACGATCATTACATAGTGGCATTCAATTAAGCCTTGACTTAAGGTAACATGAGTATGGGAGAGAAAAAAAACTGCATTTAAGAATGTTGCATTTAAGGGGGTCTCAGTGAAAATGTAGTAGATAGTGGATGTCATTTACTTGCATCCAGCCACGCACCTTTATCCTTCATTGCCCCCCATCTCAATGTTGAAAAAGAAGTCCCCCAGAAATGTCTGATTGAGAGAACTGTTAAGGGTTTCTACAATTTCAACAGCCACCTTATTTAGGGCTCCACTGTGCCAGTCATGTGGAGCATGAGTGAATTTCTTTCCAAACCATTTAGATATTTTTGTTTACAAACTTGCTAAGATGGTATGCAGCCTGTTCTGTCTGACTGAGGTCACAGCATCTGAACTACTAGAGTAAGCATCTCAGAAAGTGGTTATATATGTATCCCAGCTTGCAAGTTCCTTGTGGAAATCATCCAATCTTGGGCTAATTCTTGCTGTCTCTACCACGCTGTCATAGTCAACTACTTTTCACATTTTTTAAAATGCAGGACAGTATTTGTGTCAGTTTACAGATAGTTGGGACACTTGTCTTTATCCTCTCAGCTGGTTCTGGTGTCTCTTTTAGACTTGGGATATACCAACAGTCCACAGGATTTCATATTTATCTGACTAGAAAATGTTAGATATGATCATATTAACACTTAAAGCAGTGTTTCCCAAGTAATGGCTCTCAGAGAAAATGATAGTGTGTCTTTATACCCAGCAGTAATCAGACAAGGCAGAGTGTGTCTAGAAGTCACTAGTTGGGGAAGGAGAGGAAAGTGAGGGTGATGAGGGGGAAGAGGGGGCTTCAGGCACTCTAAGTCATGTGCTGCCAGCCTGGGCTTCATTGATCAATATCTACATATGCCCAAGAACCCAGAACAGCATCTGCCAGGGAAACACTCCCTTAATGAATGTGGATGGTTCAAGTATTTCCTTGGGAACATAAGCAAGATTCTAAGGTTCTCCGTGGTATCATGAGACTTTATGTGATAAAATAGGGGATTATGAGTCAATATTATTTAGTCTCATAAAGAGAAAGGGAACCACAGGGTAGGTGCTCCAGTAATCTTCAGTATTGCATTCAAGTTTTAAATGCCAACCAATAAAAGAACCTAAGAAAGCAAAATTGAGCTATACTATGCATTCACAAATCAGATACAAATTTATTTACCCTCAACCTGAAAGAAGTCAGGGTGAATCTAACATTTAAAATAAATGTATTAAATCTTTCCAATTCTTTTCTTCTTCTTCTTGTTTCATTTTTTTCATTGTCATCTGTGATGCAGGGAAAAACAGAAGGTATTTTAAGTGGGCAAATATTCTATGAGTTTTCTTAGTCTAATCATTTTTAAAAATGTAAAAAGTAGTTGACTATGACAGTGTAGTAGAGATAGCAAGAATTAGCCCAAGATTGGATGATTTCCACAAAGAACTTGCAAGCTGGGATACATATATAACCACTTTCTGAGATGCTTACTCTAGTAGTTCAGATACTATGACCTCAGTCAGAAAGAACAGGCTGTATACCATCTTAGCAAGTTTGTAAACAAAAATATCTAAATGGTTTGGAATGGAAATAACATTAACCATCTGAAACTGCTACTGATAGAAAGCAAGTATAGAAGCCGAAGATCATGAGTCATTTTAATAACCATCTTAATAACTGTGTCCAAAGCTGTTACTTGTAGCTCTTAAATGATTAATAATTATGGTTATTCTCTGTGATGCAATCACCCACAGGATTATAGATATGGTGAACCATGTAGGGAAAAGGTTTTTGAGTGAAGTCCTCAACCATATTGGTAAGCTTTCAATAAATTACCTATGGTATGTGAGGCACTCTCTAAGAATATAGTGGCAAACAGAAGTCAAGGCGAATACTACCACCAAAGACTCCAATCTTATTTTCTTGCTGAGAAAAATGGGGTCTAGTGGACTTGTAGTCATTTTAGAAGCAAAAAGTAACCATTTGTATACACTTCACAAAATTATATTAATATTTCTATGTTAATATCTCTCTAATATCTCTTTATAAGGAATTTACGATTCATTTTCATTTTCTTATGATACTAACCTTTTACATGATTCTGTAGAGTATTGCTTTAATAGAACTACAAGGTTGGGTTGGGAGCAAGATGACTTAATTCCATGATTACGAGGCCGCCATTCACATAGCATTCGATGTGAATACTACAAGCTAGAGTTGGGTAGCAAGTGGACCCTGTAGGAGGGGAAAAGATGAAGAAAAGAGGGCAGAGAAGGTACAAAAGGAATTGCTAAAGATATATCCTTCTAAGCAAATTCTCACCTATAAAATGTTTTATCAGCAGGGGGTGTTAGGAAGCAAAAAAATATATGTTTAAAATCAGAATGATCAAGCTATGGATTTGAAAAGCAAAAGTCCACAATGAGAGAGAGGAAGTTTCTAACTACAGGAAAGACATTAGAGCTGCCTTGTTGTCACTCTAGTTTCCTTAATCAATTAGAATAAGAAAAGCTCCTCTTTTTTTTTTTTTTGAAAGAAAGAAAAAGAGAGAAAAGAAGAAAGAAAGAATGAATGAAAGAAAGAAAAAAGAATGTTAGAGAGAAAGAAAGAGGAAGAGAAAGAGGGAGAGAGAACGGGATTCTTGTTCTATTGCCCAGGCTAGAATGCAGTCTAAAAATGGGCATTAAAAACCTAATGCCCCAATCGAAAGACATGGACAGGAAAATTGGATAAAAAGCTAAAATCCATCAGTATGCTGTATCTAGACCCATCTCACATGCAAGGATACACAAAGACTCAAAACAGAGGGACGGAGGAAGACATACCAACCAAATGGAGAGAAAGAAAAAAAAAAAAAAACAGAAGCTGCAATTTTCGTCTCTGATAAAACAGACTTTAAAGCAACAAAGAACATAAGAAACAAAGAGGGACATTACATGGTGGTCAAAGGATCAATGCAACAAGAAGAGCTAACGATCCTAAATATATACGCACTCAATACAGGAACACCCAGATACATAAGGCAGGTTCTTAATGACTTATAAAGAAAAGCTCCTCTTATCCCTAATGTTCTCCACCAAAGACCTAACAGAAGACAAAGCCTTAACCAAATGACATTCACCAGAATTACCACCAAAATGGG
>CAUYLG010067430.1:0-11862 GCA_963573385.1 Cacajao melanocephalus
CACCTGAGACCTCTCTACTGACACCATGGGTTGCTGTGGCTGTGGTGGCTGCGGTGGCTGTGGTGGTGGCCGCAGTGGTTGTGGTGGCTGCGGTGGCGGCTGTGGCAGCTGCACCACCTGCAGGTGCTACCGGGTGGGCTGCTGCTCCAGCTGCTGCCCCTGCTGCCGCGGCTGCTGTGGGGGCTGCTGCAGCACACCTGTGATCTGCTGCCGCCGCACCTGCGGCTCGTGTGGCTCTGGCTGTGGGAAGGGCTGTGGCCAGCAGAAGGGATGCTGCCAGCAAAAGTGCTGCTGCCAGAAGCAATGCTGCTGTTAGGTGGGCCACGGCCTCTGGGCAGGGGCTGCAGACACTCATGCTGTCAGTAAGACTTTGGATCTGCAGGTGCTGCAGGGAGGCAGCTTGCTTGTGGCTTTTCTCCATCCCATCCTGTGTGCTCCCTGCTGTCTCCCTGTCACCTGGACTTCATGACAGTTTTCTCTTTGGTTCTCATGCTCTGTAGTTTAAATCATTCTTTCTATTATTAAGGTAGTTACAAGGACATTTGATACAATGTCATTCAAAGACAAAGACACAGGACATTTTGAGTTTTGAGTTCAGCAAAGGTAATGGTTTTTACGGTGTTTTCTTCTTTGAATTCTTTTCCATCTGTGCATTAGGTCTTCTTGTGTGTTCCAAATACCCTCTGTCTTTTCTGTGGCCATAGAGTCTTTTCTAGGTGTTCTCCTAAAATTTTCATTTTTTGTTTTTAACTTTTACGAATACTTGGTCTTTATGTTAGTGCTCTAATTTTGATTACATCACAAAAAAATATTTTTTCCCTTTGTAGTAACCCATCCATATTTTTAACTTGAAAAAACTGACACATAATAGATGTAGATATTTGAGGGGATACATGTGATATTTTAATATATTTATATAATATGTACTAACCAAATCAGGGTAATTGGGATATTCATCACCTTAAACCTTTTTCTTTTATTCTGGGAACATTAAAATTATTCTCACTAACTGTTTTGGAACAGGTAATAGATTGTTGCTTACTACAGTTTACTGATTTATCGAGCACTAGGTCTTGTTTCTTCTAATTGTATTTTTGTACCCATTAATCAACCCTTCTTTATTTAAAAAATTCCATAATAAAATGCAAAAGTGAACTCTGAGCAGTGTCCCTTAGTTTTATTCTTACAGATATTTTTCATCAAACTATCATTAATTATAATTTTCCATGGGTTGGAGGCCATCAAGGATATACACATAATTATGCCCTTGTGTGGTTTACATTCCATTTACACACAAATAACCACAAACACGAGGTAGAATAATAACACACATGTTAAGAGTTCTATGTTGATGTGCACGTCATGGGCAGGAAGATCACATTGCTGGGTGGGGAATGGGTGTAATTCAGAGGAATTCAGATCACTTCAAGAAGGAAGGGACACGTGGGAGTGAGTTTTGAAGAAATGACAGGTGGAGGTGGTTGGGGCAGATGTTTTGAGAAGGGCAAAAAAGTGAGAACGGAAGAGCTCAAGACATACAAATCATAGGTTTGACCTATAGCATACTAATATAAATAGTTAGAAGTCAGCAATGACAGGAAGACAGAATTTGGAAGGCTGAGGGTTTCAGAGTAACAGCAAGAAGAACAGCAACAGTAACTGGCATTCATGCTGCCCTTAAAAGCCAGGTATGCTGGCCAGGCTGGTGGCTCATGCCTGTAATCTCAGCACTTTGGTTTTCGTTTCTTTTTTTGTTTGTTTGTTTTTTACACAGAATCTCAATTTGTCACCCAGGCTGAGTGCAGTGGCACAATCTTGGCTCACCGCAACCTCCGCCTCCCGGGTTCAAGTGATTCTCCTGCCTCAGCCTCCCGAGTAGCTTGGGTCACAGACCTGTGCCAACATGCCCAGCTATTTTTTGTATTTTTAGTAAAGACAGGGTTTTGCTGTGTTGGTCAGACTGATCTCGAACTCTTGGCCTCTAGTGATCCGCCCACCTCAGTCTCCCAAAGTGCTGGGATTACAGGTGTGAGCCACTGGGCCCGGCTGCCTCAGCACTTTGAGAGGGAAAGATGGGAGGACCACTTGAGCCCAGGAGTTCAAGACCAGTCTGGACAACATAGTGGGACCTGGTCTGAATAAAAAATACAAAAATTAGCTGGGCACGGTGGTGTGTGCCTATAGTCCCATTTATTTGAAAGGCTGAGGTGGGAGGATCACTTGAGCCCAAGAGGTTGAGGCTGCAGTGAGCCATGATAGTGCCACTGTATTCCAGCTCGGGTGACAGAGTGAAAAGGGAACAGGCATTCTTCTAAGCACATACATGTGTCATGTTGTACAGAGAGGGAAATGGCCCAGAGAAGTTATCAAGTAACTTGCTCAAAGTCCATAACTGCTTCTGGGGGCCCTGCACACACAGCAGTGTTATGGGCCAGGGAAGGCTTGCAGAATTAACTGGTTCACGAGGAGAACAGATTGGTGTCAGCGATCCTGGGCAAAGCAACGAGGACCCAAGACAACAGCAGAGTGGGAATGGCAAGAGTATTTGTGGGAATTAAAGGCGTAATACAAAACCCAATAAATGAGGGGACCTTCTGCAATGACAAAACAGGCAAGGTGACAATGGTGATTTAACAATGCACTGGAACTTCTATTCTTCTTTTCTTAGAGATTTGAAATTGTACAAGGTAGCCCGTTTTATTTTTATTTTAGTTTATCTTATTTTTTCAAACATGGTCTTGCTATGTTGCCCAGGCTGGAGTGCAGTGACGCCATCATGGCTCACTAAAGCCTCAACCTCCTGGGCTCAAGCGATCCTTCTACCTTGGCCTCCTGAGTAGCTGGGATCACAAGCACATGCTACAGCATTTTTTTTTTTTTTTTTGAGACAGAGTCTCCCTCTGTCGTCCAGGCTGGAGTGCAGTGGTGCAATCTTGGCTCACTGAAACCTCTGCCTCCCAGCTTTAAGCAATTCTCCTGCCTTAGCCTCCTGAGTAGCTGGGATTACAGGCACACACCACCACACCCAGCTAGTTTTTGTATTTGAAGTAGAGATGGTGTTTTACCATGTTAGCCAAGCTGGTCTAGAACTCTTGACCTCATGATCTGCCCGCCTCGGCCTCCCAAAGTGCTGGGATTACAGGCGTGAGCCACCGCGCCCGGCCCATACTTTTAAAATTTTGTGGTAGAAGCAAGGTCCTGCTGTGTTGCCCAGGCTGGTCTTGAACAGTTGGGCTCAAGTGATCCTAACACACTTGGATTACAGGTGTGTGCTGCTGTGCCTGGCCCTTTAAAATTCTTATTAAATATGATCAACTAGGTGAGGAATTGACCACTTCTTTTAAAATTGTTTGTTTCATTCTGTAAGATGTAGAGGGAAAGGAGTTGGCAACCTCTGCCTCCTGGGCTCAAGCAATCCTCCTGCCTCAGCCTCCTGAGTAGCTGGGATTACAAGCGTGTGCCACCATGCCTGGCTAATTTTTGTATTTTTAATAGAGATGGGAGTTTCACCATGTTGGCTATGCTGGTCTTGAACTCCTGATGTCAAATGATCTGCCCACCTCAGCCTCCCAAAGTGCTGGGATTACAGGCATGAGCTACCATGCCCAGCCTGCTTTAGACTGCATTCTAGCCTGGGCAATAGAACAAGAATCCCGTTCTCTCTCCCTCTTTCTCTTCCTCTTTCTTTCTCTCTTACATTCTTTTTTTTTTCTTTCTTTTACTCTTTCTTTCTTTTCTCTCTCTTTCTTTCAAAAAATAAAAAAAAATTTTATTTACTTATTTTTATTTTATATATATTTTTTGAGACAGAATCTCTCCCAATGTAAATGCAGAACTAAAAAAAAATGATAAAAATAAAAGAAAAATTCAGCAGGTCATGGACAAAAAGAAAAAAAAGAGACAGAGTCTCCCTCTGTTATTCAGTTGCCGTGGTGCAACCTCAGCTCACTGCAACCTCTGCCTCCCAGGTTCAAGCGATTCTCCTGCCTCAGGCTCCCAAGTAGCTGAGACTACAGGCATGTGCCACCACATTTGGCTACTTTTTGTATTCTTAGTAGAGATGAGGTTTCCCTATATTGGCAAGGCTGGTCTCGAACTCCTGACCTCAAGTGATCCACCTGTCTTGGTCTCCCAAAGTTCTGGGAGTACAGGCATGAGCCAGTCACTGCACCCAACCAAAAATCACTTTTTTTAGTCAACTTAAATGAATCCTTCCTTCCTTCCTTCTTCCCTCTCTTTCTGGCCTCCCTGCTTCCCTTCCCCCTCCCTCTCTCCTTCCTTCCTTTCGTCCTTGCTTTTCTCTTTTTCTTTCCTTCCTTCTTTCCTTTCAAGACAGGGTCTCACTGTCACCCAGGCTGGAGTGCAGCCCTGATCTTCTGGGCTCAAGAGATTCTTCTACTTTAGCCTCCCAAGTAGCTGGAACTACAGGCATGTGCCACCACGCCCAGCTAATTTTTAAAATTTTTTTGTAGAGACAGAGTCTTGCTCTGTTGTCCAGGCTGGTCTCAATACTGTGGCCTCAAACAATTTCCTGAACTTAGCCTCCCAAAGTGCTGTACTTACAGGTGTGAGCCACCCCCTACTTATCTTTTGCATTCATTTTAAGAACATTTGGATGCAGATTGTAGACTAATGACATACATTATGGGGATCACAGGCTTGGCACACATATAGTTTGCCACTAAATATTGTTAGAATGAGCAGATGTTATATATATTATATATACGTTATCTATATAGAGGCTGGGTGTGGTGGCTTATGCCTGTAATCCCAGCACAACAGGAGTCTGAGGTAGGCAGATCACTTGAGGTCAGAAGTTTGAGACCAGCCTGGTCAACATGGTGAAACCCCATCTCTACTAAAAATACAAAAAGTAGCTGGGCATGGTGGTGCATGCCTGTAATCCCAGCTACTCGGGAGGCTGAGGGGGAGAATCACTTGAACACCCGGAGGCAGAGGTTGCAGTGAGCTGAGATTATGCCACTGAACTCCAGCCTGGGCAACAGAGCAAGACTTAATCTCAAAAAAATAAAATAAATTAAAACCATATATAAAATAGAGGTTTTATATATATATATATATATATATATATATGTTTCTATATGTTACTTGTATTCAGTATAGTATACAGGGGTCTGTATATACATAGAATATCTTTAAAAAGATACTCAAGGCAGGGCACGGTGGCTCATCCCAGGATTTTGGATGCTGGGGCTAGAGGATTGCTTGAGGCCAGGATTTTGAGACCAACCTGGGAAACACAGTAAGATCCCATCTTTATTCAATTAAAAAAAAAAAAGATACTGAAGACAATGGTAAGGTAGGGAAATTGGTGTCTGAAGAATGGGGTAAGGGGTGGAGGAAATTTGACTTCATTCTTTGACCTTTTTGTACATTTAAAATTTTGTACTATTTTTTTTCCAGGGAAAAACTCATAATGACATTGGTTCATGCAGAAATAACCCAACCCAAGAAACAGCCTGGAAATGTATGATTAAGGAGTTACAGGAACTCCCCCCCAACCTTAAATCTGAAACAGTTGACATGACTATCACCTTAGGGAGATATGACTGTGATGAATTTAAACTAAAGAATGTAAAATCACTATTGATTTTTGAAGAACTGATTAAAATGATCTGTTGTCACCTTAGACAAACTTTTTCTTTTCTTTTTTGAGACAGAGTTTTGCTCTTGTTGCCCAGGCTGGAGTGCAATGGCACTATCTCTGCTGACTACAACCTCTGCCTCCAGGGTTCAAGCAATTCTCCTGTCTTAGTCTCTCAAGTAGTTGAGATTATAGGCATGTGCCACCGTGCCTGGCTAATTTTGTATTTTTAGTAGAGATGGGGTTTCACCATGTTGGTCAGGCTGGTCTTGAGCTCCTGACCTCAAGTGATCCACCTGCTTTGGCCTCCCAAAGTGCTGGGATTACAGGTGTGAGCCACTGCACCTGGCCCTAACTAACTTTTTTTTAAATGGCACAGATAATATATGAATGCAAGCATGGCATTCATTTGAAGCATATTATTTAAATAATAAAGAAGTATATGGAATATAAAGCAAGATGTGTCTTCATGTAACCCTCAATCCCATTTCTGTTCCTATAGTCACAGTCGGGATGGGCTGGCCACCAGCAAGACTAAGTCATCAGAGAGTGGGAACTTTCAGCTCCGCCCACTGACCTCCAGGGAGGGGACCAGGACTAGAGATGGAGCTCTATCCAACTTTTGAACAAAAACATTCTGACAGCTTCTGGGTTGGTGAATGCTCCAACTACCCAGGGACAAAAACTCTGGCAAATACAGATACTTGCACATTTGGAAACATATCTCATTGCTTTGTTTTTTTTATTTTTTATTTTTTATATAGCAGTGGAATCAAGAGGTATTTATTTTTCAGAAAGTCGATTATTTTTCAATTAGTATTATGCCTTAGAGCTCTTTCCAGGACAGTTTGTGTAGATCTACTTTATGGTTCTTTATCTTTTCGTTTTTTTGAGACAGAGTCTTGTTCTGTTGCCTCCAGGCTGGAGTGCAGTGGCACAATCTTGGCTCACTGCAAGCTCTGCCTCTCGGGTTCAAGTGATTCTCATGCCTCAGCCTCCCAAGTAGCTGGTATTACAGGTGCCTGCCACCACGCCTGGCTAATTTTTGTATTTTTAGTAGAGACAGGGTTTCATCATGTTGTCCAGCCTGGTCTCCGACTTCTGACCTCAAGTGATCCTCTTATTTTGGCCTCCCAAAGTAATGGGATTACAGGTGTGAGCTACCGTGCCCCACCAGCTCTCTCTGTTAGGGCGTCTCAATCTTCTGACTGTGTAGGCTGGATCATTCTTTGTTGTAGGAGACTGTGTTTTGTAGTGTTAACTAAAAGGTGTCTGATACGAGCCTCAATCAGTTTAGAAGTTGATTTTACCAAGATTAAGGATGTGCTCGGAAAAAAAAAAACATGGAATCACAGAAACAGCCTGTGACCTGTGCCTTTCTCCAGAGATAAATTTGAGAGCTTCAATATTTAAAGGGAAAAAGTGAGCTGGAGGGGGAAAAGGGAGGGTACGGTAATCCACATGTTGCAGGAGAAAGGAGTAGGTGAGGAAATAATCAATTATGCATTTGTCTTGTCCTCAGTAAATCAGCACTTTACATAAGATAAGGTGGCCAGGGGTGGTGGCTCAGGCCTGTAATTCCAGTGCTTTGAGAGGCTGAGGTGGGCGGATCACCTGAAGTTACAAGACCAGCCAACATGGTGAAACCCCGCCTCTACTAAAAATACAAAAATTAGCTGGGTGTGGTGGTGCGCGCCTGTAATCCCAGCTACCCGAGAAGCTGAGGCAGGAGAATCACTGGAACCCGGGAGGTGGAGGTTGCAGTGAGTCCAGATGACACCACTACTCTCCAGCCTGGGCAACAGAGTGAGAAAAAAAAAAGTTCCCACCCACTAATCACTTAGTCTTGCTGGTGGCCAGCCCCATCCTGAGGCCATCTAGGGCTCTACCCTAAGTCATCTTATTAGCATAAACTCAGGTAGGATTGAAAGGGGTCTCTTATAAATAACAAAAGACAGTCTTTTTTATTTTTTTGAGATCTGCCCACCTTGGCCTCCCTCTCTAAATATTCAGGACTTTAGATTCCTGAATAGTTTTCTATGATAGATGCTAAAAATGGATTTCCCTGGTTGAAATTTAAATTCTGATAGGCTCACCTAAGTTGCTATAATTTGAACTCCTGCTAATGGAATCTGAATTGCCCGTTTCTCACTCTTGCTAGCTCTGGGTATTTCTCATGCCTATCCGAAAGGAGCATGGGGCACTTCCTTGAGTGTCAGTGGTCCCAGGCTCCTTTCCTCATGTAAATTCCTCATCATTGTGTCTTTTTCTGGCAATTGCTTGTTCATAGGTACTAAGCAAAGTTATTGAACCTCTGTGTTACTTTCCTCATCTGTAAAATGGGGACAGTAATATCTTCCCACAATGTTGCTCTGGAGAGAGAACTGTGTGTGTCACTCGCAGAGAGCTTTGCAAGGTGCCTGGCCCAGGCCCCGGGGATGTACTCTGTGATGGTGGTGCTAGTGCTGTTGATAACTCCTGTGATGACTATATGTGATTACTCCTGTGATTAATGGGAGGGATGGCCTTCCTGGCACTGGCCGAGAGCAGAGTTTGAGGGGCAACAAGTGGCAGGATCCCATGATAACCACAGGTGGCCTCGACTCTGTGGTCTTTTTGCCAGGTTCGTCTCTGCAATAAATCTGTACCCACCTGGCTCAATCCCCGCAGATGCTAAGGTTATTTAAATTCCATTTCTTCTAATCCAGTCCTGACCAAGGAAAACTTTCATAGTTGTTAGGTCTCCCAGTAAGTAGAGTTTATTTTAATTAACTAAATAATTTAGTAATTGCTTTTCAGAGGATACCCTCATCAGAGGAGTTAAGAGTTGGCATGCTTTGGCAGTTAGTTTAAAGAAATAAAAATGGATCACTTCTGGCCTAAGTGCCTTGTTTGGGCTTGGAAGCCGGAGTCACTGTTTGAGGCCTGAATGCCTCTGGGCCTCCCTCTAACCCCACTGAGTTCCTACACGGACCTCAGGTGCAGTGCTCAGGTGCAGTGCTCAGATGCAGCTCTTTCCAGTTGCAGCCACTGTCAAGTCCCAGCTGGGTACCCTACCCATCAGCTTTGCTGGGTGCATTTGCACTCTGCTCTTGTTCCATGCTTCTTTAACTTTGGCATGAGGAGTGGGTCAATGGTTTTCATGTGGATATAAGCATTTCTCCTTTGGAATTTATGGTCATTGGAAGGCTTCTGTGCTTCTCTCTCTTTCAGCCTTTTTTTGAGACTGAGTCTCGTTCTATTTCCCATGCTGGAGTGCCATGGTGCAGTCTCGGCTCACTGCCATCTCTGCCTCCCAGGTTCAAGTGATTCTCCTGCTTCAGTCTCCCAAGTAGCTGGGACTACAGGGGGCCCACCACCGTGACCAGCTAATTTTTGTATTTTTAGTAGAGACAGGCTTTTACTATGTTGGCCAGACTGGTCTTGAACTTTTGAACTCAAGTGATCCACCTGTCTCGGCCTCCTAAAGTGCTGTGATTACAGGAGCGAGCCACCACACCCGACTCTCTTTTTTTCAAAAATAGAGACAGGTTTCACATGTTGCCCCGGCTGGTTTTGAACTCCTGGGCTCAAGTCCACCCGCCTTGGCCTCCCAAAGTGCTGGGATTATAGGCGTGAGCCATTGTGCCCGACCCTGTGCTTCTTTTTACCACAGCCTGCAAGCCCGGATGTAATCTAGACCTCAACTACCAGCTTTCAGTGCCCCCTCTGTGCTGGGCTGCAGCTCAACTCTTCTCAATCTTCCTTGCTTCAGGGCCTTTGCACCTACCGTTTCATCAGCTTAGAGCACACTTCACTCATATTTTGCACTTCTGGCTCCTTATCCCTTTGTCAGGTGTCATGGAGCCTTCTGCCCCCTCATGGTCATCATTGCACTCCTTACACAATGACATTATATGTATTTGCCATTTATGATCTCTTTTCCTCCATATTTGGTGCAAATATCATGAAAGTCTGTCTGGTTTAGTGCTATATCCCTGGGGCTGGAAGTAGCCTATGGTAATCAATACAAATTAGTAGAATGAAAAACAGAACAAGAATGACCTAATGTCTGCAGAAATCGGATCAGCAGTGCTAGCCCCCAATCACACAGATACTGAGGCCTGGGGTGGTCTTCAAAGCCTTCCCAAATCTTAGGCCAGCTCTTTTTCTAAACTCAGTTTTTAAAATTCCCCTTCATTTGAGCTATGTTTACATTAACTCTCACACTTTTTTTTATATTGAAAGTTTCGCTCTTATTGCCCAGGCTGGAGTGCAATGGCGCAATCTCAGCTCACTGCAACCTCCGCCTCCTGGGTTCAAGTGGTTCTCCTGCCTCAGCCTCCCAAGTAGCTGAGATTACAGGCATGTGCCATCACTCCCAGCTAATTTTGTATTTTTAGTAGAGAGAGGGTTTCTCTGTTAGTTAGGCTGGTCTCGAACTCCCCACCTCAGGTGATCCACCCGCCTTGGCCTCCCAAAGTGCTGGGATTACAGGCGTGAGCCACTGCACCTGGCAACCCTCGCACTTTCATCCACCATCTTTGCTGGTTAGACTGTCTGTTTCTTCTCCTGGAATACACTTTCTGCTACCCCCAGGCCGGCTTTCAGCATGTGGGATGCTGACATCTCCATGAGTGTAATTGACGTCTCCATGTGGAAGCTGTGCAACCTCATGATGCTATTTTATGAGTTGGAGAGAGTCCAGAAAAGGAGCCTTGCTGGGCAAGCCTGAAACAGTTGAAGAAGAAGATCAAGGTGTCCTTGGTGTCCTTGCCATTGTCCTTGTTCTGTGCCTTAAGCTGGTGCATGGGGGAAGGCTCAGGCCTTCTTCCCCTAGGTTCACTGGCTTGGGTGTTCCTTTTCTATTTTTCAAAAGCTACTCCAGGAAATGGTTTGCTAGCAGAAGTCAGTTATTAAAAGCTGTGTAAATGTATTAAAGATGACAGGTGCCAGACACATTTTCATTTAACATTTTACTCTTAACTGGGGACTGTGTGCCTTTGATGGAATGTCAGGCACAGTTCCTAGTTGGGGCTGGAGCATTTTTGTGTTCTGTGCAAGTCTTGGTCTAGAGAAGAAAGCTGGCTGCCTGGATAGCATGAAGAATACTAATCCACTTGAGTAATAATTATGCAAAATCAGGGTTCACGGCCCACTAGGTAATCATCCAACATTTCTATGCTGACTCTTGCACATAGCACAGGAGAGTGAAGTATGTCAGGTCCAGGAGAAGGCAAAGTTCAATCATTAACTATAAATACAACTTTATAGCCATTTCCCCAGACTAAAGGGCAAAGTTTAATAACTGGCTATTAATACAACTTTATTGTTACGTCTCCAGACTGTTTTTATAGTGAGGATAATGGCTTCTTAAATGATTAACAGTTGATAGCTACGGCTCTTTGTCTTTGAAAAAGCACATGGCATTTTGTGGAAATGTGCTTCCGTGTGTTTGTATCATAAGTCAAACATTAACAAGTAACACAGAAAGTCCCTTATTTTCTTTTCTTGCACTTAGTCTTTTGCATCTTGCTTATTTCTTATTTCTTTTTTCTTTTTTTTTTGACACAGAGTCTCGCTCTGTCACCTAGGCTGGAGTGCAGTGGTGCCATCTCGGCTCACTGCAACCTTGGCCTTCTGGGTTCACGTCATTCTCCTTCCTCAACCTCCTGAGTAGCTGGAATTACAGGCACCCACCACCACATTAGGCTACTTTTTTTGTATTTTTAGTGGAGATGGGGTTTCATCATGTTGGCCAGGCTGGTCTTGAACTCCTGACCACAGGTGATCCACCCATCCACCTGCCTTGGCCTCCCAAAGTGCTGGGATTACAGGTGTGAGCCACAGTGCCCGGCCACGTCTTGCTAATTTCTTTTTTTTTTTTTTAATTTTTTTTTTAATTTTTTTTTTTGAAAGAAAGGAAAAGAGAGGAAAGAAAGTGAGAGTGAAAGAAAGAAAAAAAAATGTACGAGAGAAAGAAAGAGGGAGAGAGAACAGGATTCTCGTTCTACTGCCCAGGCTAGAATGCAGTCTAAAAATGGGTATTAAAAACCTCTATTATGCCAATAATTGTGTTTAACAATGGAGACAGGGAGGAATAAGAGATGAAAATAACAAACAAGCAGCCAACCCATATTTTATTTAAACCTGTGAAATGCTATGCAATTGCTGAGGAGTGATTTATTTCCAATGATGCGGTCACTTTTAAAACAGGTGTAATATGATACTGAGAAAAATGTATGTTTTGTGGATTTGGGGTGGAGAGTTCTGTAAAT
>CAUYLG010067434.1:0-83201 GCA_963573385.1 Cacajao melanocephalus
AGCCCCTTTGCTAGGTACCCTCCCCTTCACCTATACAGTGTAATTGCTGTGTAGAAGTTTCTTAAATGGCATCAAACTCCATGCTCTCTCCTAGTTCCGGCTGCACCTTCCTAACTGCCTCTCATTGGCCCTTAGCCTCCTCAAACCCTATGGCCACAACTTTCAATTCCTCCTATATACACACAAGCTAAGACCTGGAACCAACCCAAATGCCCATCGATGATAGACTGGACAGGGAAAATGTGGCACATATACACCATGGAATACTATGCAGCCATAAGAAATGATGCGTTCCTGTCCTTTGTAGGGACATGGATGAACCTGGAAACCATCATTCTCAGCAAACTGACTCAAGAACAGAAAATCGAACACCACATGTTCTCACTCATAGGTGGGTGTTGAACAATGAGAACACATGGACACAGGGAGGGGAGCATCACACACTGGGGTCTGTCAGGGGGAAATAGGGGAGGGACAGCGGGGGCTGGGGAGTTGGGGAGAGATTCCATGGGGAGAAATGCCAGATATAGGTGATGGGGAGGAAGGCAGCAAATCACACTGCCATGTGTGTACCTATGCAACAATCTTGCATGTTCTTCACATGTACCCCAAAACCTAAAATGCAATTAAAAAAAAAAAAGAAGCGAAACCACCATTCTTTCAGATACTGTCTTAGAGACTTGGAAACTTTTTACCTGTCTCTTATTCCCAGTATCAAAACAGTTGCCCAATCCTGATCCTAACCTAAAAATCTCCTAATAGCTTTTCATCCCTTTGCTACTCTCCTGATTGAGGCCTTTTAAATCTCACCAGTTCCATCCTAAATGGTTGATTGTTCTCTCACCTTCACAACCTCCTGGAAAATGATCTGTTCCAGCGCATCATTGATTAGATCACCCACGTGCTCAATGACATGCAGTGCCTGGGGCAATGTCAGAGGGGTTACTTTTCTGTTGCTCAAGACCATCCACTAAAATATCCCAACTGGTCTCTTTCCCAAATATGGCTAGTCTTCCTACTGCCTCTATTGGTTCTATCTCTTTCAAGGTCTAATTCAAGGGTAACCTTGAGCTCCTTAGGAAAAAAAAATGAGATAGGCATGGTAGGAGATTAGTCAGAGAAATTCCCTTAACTTCTACAAGCTGTTCAGTTTTATTTAAGAGTACAAAAGAATATGAGGTGACTGTTAAGAGTTAGTGTTTAGTGTTTAAATACCACTAATATATTAATCAGAGGCTTGAGCGTCTTAGGCAAGCAGTTTCAACAATAATCGTAATAATAGTCATTAACGTAGAAACCGTCTACAGTGTACCTGTCCTGCTCAAACACGGTAGTGTGTATATTCTCAACAATGTGGCAAGCTGAGATTACGACCTTCAGTGTATGCATAAAGAAAATAGATTCCCCAAAATTGGTAACTCTGAGGTTACACAAACTAGAAAGTGGTGAACTAAAAATTCAAACTAGGGTCTCTCTCACCTAAAGTTTGTTTGTGTTCCCCTGTGCCTATCTCAGTGAAAAGTTGTGACACAAATCACAAGTGTTGTGGACTGACTGACAGACTGCAACTCTGAAGGTAGAGCTGAGTGAGCTCTAAGTTTATGCTGATCCCCATTAGAGGTGGATTTAGAGTATTCAGAATGTAAAAACATATGAAAGAAGTATGAGTTGGTCAGGTACGGTGGCTCACACCTGTAATCCCAGCACTTTGGGAGGCTGAGCGGGTGGATCACCTGAGGTCAGGAGTTCAAGATCAGCCTGGCCAACCTGGTGAAACCCCATTAAATTACAAAAATTAGCTGGGTGTGGTGGTGGGTGCCTGTATTCCCAACTACTCAGAAGGCTGAGGCAGGAGAATCACTTGAACCTGGGGGATGGAGTTTGCAGTGAGGTGAGATTGTGCCAATGTCACCCATTGTACTGAGCGACAGAGTAAGACTCCGTCACAAAAAAAGAAAAAAAAATAATAATAAATAAAAAAAGAAGAAGAAGTGTGAGTTGACTGTTAAACATCTGAGTTTTTATTATATTTTGGCTTTCAGATTTATGTTATCCATAGCTTGTTTGCTTAAAGCTCTATAGGGATTACCTCTTTGGTTATGATTACTTGAGTTTTTACTTAACAGGTAGACTCTTTTTGGAACTTCCTAATAAAAGGGCTCCATCTAGTGAGCAATTCAACCATATAGCATGACAGAAGAAGTAGCAAGGTTAAATCCTTTACAGTAAGACTTAAAAATCAAGAAAATCTCAGAGAAATGTGGTTTGCTATGACATGCATGGGGCTTAGTTTTCACCATGCCTTGGTCAAAAGGAAGAAGATAAAGATGCTGCTGATATAGGTAAGGTGTAAGCACTTTGGGCTCAGCTATTTAAATGATAGGCAATGACCATTCTTCTAGGAAGATTCCAAAGTGGCTCTACTCTGTGCAGCGAAAAAAAAACCTAACACAGCCAGGTGCAGTGGCTCATGCCTATAATCCTAGCACTTTGGGAGGCCAAGGTGGGCGGATCATGAGGTCAGGAGATCGAGACCATCCTGGCTGACATGGTGAAACCCTGTCTCTACTAAAAATACAAAAAATTACCTGGACATGATGGCATGTACCTATAGTTGCAGCAACTCGGGAGACTGAGGCAGGAGAATCGCTTGAACCCGGGAGATAGAGGTTGCAGTGAGCTGAGATCGTGCCACTGCATTCCTGCCTGGGTCACAGAATGAGACTCCATCTCAAACAAGACAAAACAAAAACCCTACTACATGATGGCCATCACTGGGTTTTGAACAAAACCAAAAAGAGTCGGAAGGTCATTGTTATCCTTAATAACTATCATATGCCCAGTAATGTACAGGTACTTCTTAAATGTTTGCTGAAAAAGTCTACATATTTTAACAGGTTGATAAAAATTATTGGGTTAAATAACTTTTAGAGAAACTATACAGCAATAACTCAATTATCTGTGATTCCTTTACTTCACAGCCTCAATTAGCCAGAAATGAGATGCTCAAAAATGTCTTGGTACATTTAAAGGAGAAATCAAGATTTGTTCTTCAAGTTTTCCCATTTATATGCTCTTTCAACATTAAGCATTTATGGAGTGTCTCCTACCTGTACTAGCTGCTGATAGTAAAAAAAAAAAAAAAGTGAAAAGCCCCTGCCTTTATTAAATTGCATTATTCAAATTAAAAACAAAAGCCTGCTGTAGATAAGAAGAATACATTTGAAAGCAAGAAGAGTAAAGCAGGAACTTTAGAAGCAACCACATTAGCAGCAGTAAGATGTAACAACTCATAATGGAGCAGAATGTAAAATCTGAGAACCCTAATGAAGTTTTGTACTCTTTCAGAGTAGCCTTGGGCAATTGACTCTGCATCTCAGTGGTCCTTAAGAATAACCATATTTTTCAGTGGATGTCCATGATGATTGCTTCAGAAAAAGTTATATAACTTTTAAAAATCAAGAACATGCTTTTGAAAAGTGTTCCTAAAATGACTGTCATCAAAGCTGTAAAAAGGATTATAGCAACTTTTATCTTCTAGGAAGTGTGTTTGTTAAGAACCCTTCTGAGAAGATTTCAGCAAATGAGACATCACTGTAACAATCTGAGTGGATTAACGCTGTTTATAGGCATGACTTCCTCTGAAGGGCCAGTGGGTGTAAGTTTGACCATCTGCGTTAACAGAGAGGTGGAGCTATCACAGAGTGTCATGTCAATACAAAGCAACAATGTCACCACTTTTTTTTTTTTAAATGCATTTAAGGGTTTTGAGAACTTACCGCCCAGAAGAAACCGGCTTAGGTGAACTAACATTTTCAAACAGCTGAGCTTTTGCTGCCACTCTGAAAAATGATTTAAAACGCAAGTTTTATGAAGTTAATCACATTCATACTGCTCAAACCGAAATTCAGGATTACCAGTTAAACAAGACAAAAAATGGTTAAGAACCACTGCCAAACTTGGTACAGAATTTTAATTGCTTTAAGCTTTAATGTCAATGAGACTTCTAGATCTAACCTCCAGCTTACAGAGTATCAGACTGTAGTAAACCTATAGCTACTTCCTCTGGGGATCTTACCGTCCTCATCCTTTTTATCTCAAAAAACCACGGGAGCAGAAAAAGGAACATTTTCTCTCTACTCTGCTCCCAGCAGCACCTACTGACTCCGGTGAAGCCACAAGCGAAGATGAAAGAATCAAATCAACATGACAAAAGAACTGTTTCATTCTGTTAGCGAAGAAAACACTAATTATAACACTATCTTGAGTATTTTTTTATATGTGAACATATGTCTGTAAAGTGAAAAGGACAAACTCTGAAAATATGGCCAATAAACTAATCTGTGGATTTACATCTTGTTTCGAACAAAGGAGGACAAGGCAGAGAGGATATGACCTAGTTGAACAGGTAAGACTATTGGGTATGACTGAAAAGAACTGAAAGAATTTCTATATTTGCTGGAAGACGATATAAAATTCTTTGATGATCTAAGCTAGATTAAAAAAAAATCGATCTTATTTCTGTAATTGATAAACTCTTCTCCCAGAGCCAAGCCATTTGATAATCTCCAATATCATTTTAGACCTAATATAGAACATATACTTTTCTCATTTGAATTTCTACTTTAACAGTACAATCACAAAACGGAAGCTTTTCTCTTTCCTCCACAGAGAATGGAGTTTATAGTCTCTCATCTTCCCTAATATATTGGCTTAATATTTCTTTCCCTTAATGGCTAGAACTATACACAGTGGTTAGTAGACACTTTGACAAATATATTTGCCTATACCACTGAAACTGGATTTCCAACAAAAAGAGATAACGTACGTTGAACATGCTCTGCAACCAAAAGGTTCTTGCCAAAGAAAAGGATGAACTAATGAATTTATGACACAGTTCCTATAGAAACAGGCTTAGTAAAATGTCTTACTGGGCTTTTAACGAATAATTAAAATGTCAGGAAGAATACCATCATATTAAAAATGGGGATGGCATAACAGAGAGAACACAATTGAAGTCAGAGAACCCTAGGTTGGAAACCTTAGAAAGCATCATTCTCATCATCTCTAAAATGTGGTTTATACCCCCCATTTCAAAAGGACACTGCAGACCTTAAAAGAGGTAACTCATGTAAAGACATCCAGTAATGGCTCACATAGCATTAGGAAATTCTCAGCAAATGTCAGAGAAACAAAAGGAAAGGGAGAGAAACTTTTTATACCTCTGGATTTTGCTTGCTTGTTTAGCCAGGCTTCCATTGTTCTTCTTTCCCCACTGTCTACTCACGTCTATGTTCCCTTCTCCTATCAGCCTTTACACTTTGCATCATTTCCTTTGATGAGAAGTACCCTCTTTTGCTTTTCATGTTCCTAATTCACCACTAGCTTGTTTAAATCACTGAGAACTCAGGTAGGGGCGTAGAATGGAAGAGAGAAAGAAGCTGCTTTAAAATAGAAGAACAGGGATCTGGCTTATAGTCAATACATGGCAGTCTCTTCAGCTGAGAGATGGATGTTTGTCTTTTATAGGAACACTTTAATTTCACACCTTATAACTACTGTATTATACACCAATTTTCATTTCCTCAAATTAAGTCATAGATCAGCTTCAAAGGAAAGTGTCTGAAGTGCTACCCTGTGAGATTCTATATATATGCGAAGACTACTCTTACACATCACTTATAGAATAGAGTCCTACAGAAGTGGACTGTACTCGCTCTACAGATAAAGTATTCCCAACGTATTCAACTTCTGGGATTCCCAAGAGTTCTTCTGAAACACTCAACTCCTCTATATCCCTGGGAGACACAGTAAACATATAAACTGTCACTTACACTGAGCCAGGACGCTGATAGCCATTGCTTGAGGCAGTGTCTAGTCTTAACCTCCTGCACATTTTTGGAGGCAGGTCTGGGTTTGGTGAAGCTTTGGGTGTCTCCTTGGAACCTACAGAAGTTAAGCTTTGAATAGATCCACTGTAGCTCTTGTTTCCTAAAAAGAAAGCCCAAGAAAATAGGCAAGGTGCTATTAGACAACATAATAGCAGTAACACGGTACATGTGCATAACAAAAGGAAGCATTTTTCTCGGAGCCCGAATGGGAAGGTACAGAATGTTCTTTGAGCACAGCAACCCATTGCACAGGGAGATCAAAATCTACAGTAATTACAAAGACATCACTTCACAGACACGGAAAGATTCAGGAAAAATGTCACAGTGCCTAGGTTATAAAATCCAAGCACAGGAACAAAGTAGATAAGCATCATTATTTTCTCCACCATTAACTTTATCCCTGCTTAATCATGCTGAATAATCCAGCAAAAGTGACACTGAGACAATAACATCTTGCACAAGTTCCACTCAGGCTTACCTTCAGCTGCAGAGATGGATCTGAGAGAAGCAGCAGAAGCTCTTTTCAGTCCTGAAAGCCCGTAAGGCCCTTTCTTGACTAGGTCTATCGGTGGGGAAACGTCCCCTGGGCTGGTGACCGAAGCAACACTCTGGCAATCTGATTCTGCATCTGTTTTGGTTGCATCTTCTCTAGAACTTGATTCAGGACTAGTTGTCCAGAGACCGAGGCTTTTCTGCCCATTGGAAGATGACGGGGTTGCAATCCAAGGAATCCCTCCAGATTTCTCCCGGGGCTGGCAGGAAGCTGATTTTGTAGTGCTATTTTGTTCAGAGGAATGAGAAGAGAGTGACTCAATGCTCCCCATGGGTGTACTGTCTGGGCTGCTGCTATAGGAGTCACCTGAGGAGTAGGAGGGAGAGAGACAAAAGCAAGTGTAACTATCTATTGATAACAGCATCACGAAAACCCTTCTGTTCTCGAACTTACCATGTGTTCTGTGACCACCTGACCCTATTTAAGTGGTAGACCCCTACCTTGTATGGAGAATTGTCCTCATTACTGGAGAAAGGCTTTAAAATATTCATTTGAACTCGCCGAACGTATTTTTCAATAGTATTTTAGGAAGATTATATATGTACCTACGAACTGTCTACCTTTAGGTAATGACTTTACTTCTTGAAGCATAAGTGGGCTGACTTGAATTCAGACAAAATTTGTTTATGAAACAGAATTTAGAAGAGAAATAAGATTCCTTCATGACATTACAAGGAATCAATGAAAGAGGGTATAGTAAAGACATATTTCTGCTTTCTTTTACTCTTCTGATCATAGGTGATTAATTCCAAGTTACAAAGGACTCAGCCTTCTTTAATTCAAAGGTACCATTAAATATCAGTAGTAAATTTCAAGCACCTCAATTTTCAAAGGCTTTTTTCCTTTCCAGCTAAGAATATAGAAATGTAAGAAACTGGCTATTTCGTTGGGTTTATTTTCTAATGTTCCTAAAAGCAAGTTATAAGAAAAATCAGATAAAGCGTAATAATACGTTCTCATATATCCAAATTAAAAATTAGTTAACTACTTTTATTTTTTAAAAAATTTTCTGGGTACATGGTAGGTATATATCTTTATAGAGAACATGGGATATTTTCATATAGGTGTGCAATGTGAAATAAGCACATCATGGAAATGGTGTATCCATCTCCTCAGGCATTTATCCTTTGAGTTACAAATAATCCAATCACATTCTTTTAGTTATTTTAATACAATTGTTATTTTAATACAATAAGAATTGTATTAAATTGTTTTTGACTTTCTATTAAATATTGCCTGTTGGCAAAATATTAGGGTGGGGGGGTATAAAATAGAATGAGAATCGCCAGTTTAATGAGTGCCAGGGTCTCGAGGTGCCACCCACATCACCTTGGGGCTTGGCTCAGGATTGTAAGTTAATGATAATTTGTGTTGTTTCTTTTTATTTCTTTTCTCTTTCAGACACCGATACCCAAGAGATAATGCTTTAAGAACATAATGTGAAAGGAAGAAAGAATATGACAGCTTCAGTCAGACTTTCTCTTGCTTTCTTCTTTACCACTTTGACAATAGGACAAAACCTGCTACAAAGTAGCACCCAATGTACTTAACCACAGTTGCAGAAAGAAGCGCCTTGAACAAACTACTTCTTTCCTTTTGTACCAATAATGAATTTGCTTACTCAACCAACCTTACAGCAACTGACAGAGAATATACAAATGATAAAAGAGGAGGTGTTCGGAAAAGAGCATCAGTAAGAACATCTTCTCTTTCTACCCAATAACCAATACAGTGAAGTACAGCTGAATTAAAGAATGAAGAAAGCATCTCGCTAAAGTCGTGTGCACTTACTATCGGGTTCGGCCAGGCATGGAGTATACCTCCCTCTGGGCTTCCTAGATCCTGTAGACAGGCAGATTGCTCGTGTCCTTCGGGATCCAGATCGAGATTGAGGCTGAGGAAGAGGAATGCTTGGGTCTGGAGCAGTATGAAAAATCTACATTTAAGAAAAATGGACCAAGGTCAATAAAAGGGTGATATTGCCACTTTCATCATAAAATAAGCTTTGAGAGTTCTTAGTCTTAGAACTATGTGCTACTTAATCAGCTACAAAAAATGAATATCCTAGAGCAATTGTAACTTTTCCATTTACATGGAGTATTATTTCTTTCTCTGGGTTTTCTTTTTCTTTCTCTCCCATTCCCCAAAAGGAAAATTTAGAAGATCTTTCAAAGATTTTAAGAATCTTTCCAAATATGAATAAATGTCCATGTCAAGACATACTGATTGTTTTTATTGTAATAGTCTCTTTCCACCTTCATGCTCTGAAAAAACATAACCTGAGAGGAACTAAGGCTCATTCTGTATCATTTCTCCCACTGAATGGCTCCTTGCTTCTCAGGAGAAGATGCTGGCTTGCTGTTGGCTCTGAGCTGTCAAGGAATGTGACAAGCTGCAGGTAAGGCTATGAGCAGAGCTATAGGACACAGCCATGGGCTCTTGGGTTGTGAGATAGCTTACGCCCTTGGATACACACTAAGGGCATGCTTCTGTGGGTGCTGGGAAGGGACCCAGGGGAGGAGAGGGGCTTAATCATTCTCCCACAAGGACCAGATCAGAGATAAAAGGATTACAAATTATTAGACCTTAAATGGCTGAATTTCCTTAAAAATCCAACTAATTCAGCTTTCAAAATTTCCCATTTCCATAGTTATTCCAAGATCTGACTTTTTTTTCCCCCAAAAAATTCATCTTAGGGATGAGATATAGAGAAGACTTCAAGACTGTTCCCTATATTTTTTCTTTTGTTTAGTTAGAACATTATTTCTAAATAATTAAGAGTTTGATTTCAAAGGGATACAAAGAGAAGGTTAAATAGACCCAGCCACAAAGTGATTTTAAAGTGTTCTCTGCAAAGGATTAATAAATTTACCACACAATGTGAAGAAGAAAACCTTTAGCAGTCAATTATGCAGAAGAAAAGAAAACTATCTAACTGAAGAATTTTGAGAGGCACTTAACAACAACGAAAGAAAATTGAAGTCCCAATGAAGAAGTAATTTATATAAAACTTATGAGCTTTTTACATTTTATAGGAACAAATGATTACAATATAAAGCTCACAGATGATACAAATGTAAAATTTCTTTTTAAAAGATATGAAACTTGACACTTCCACATGAAAATTCAGCATACCTTTTCATAGTGCTCTATCAGAATTTCTACCACGATGTTCTGAAATTTAATGTTCATCATAGCAGCCACGGTTTCCTCCTGCGCTCTCATTAGAGTTGGGCCAAATATGACACCAAGATTTGAGACAGTCATGAGATTCTGTTGGCTGTGCAGTGATACTCTGCAAATAAACAGCAACAAAAATATCTTAAGTTACATGTTTCAAAATTATGAAATAGTCTCTTCTATCGAATTTGTGGTGCAAAAAATATAAAATATGCCATTATAGGCAAATTGTCCTACTTTTAACCACTTCCAACTGGCATTTGGAGTATGGCCTAAAAAGATGTAAACAGTTAACATTAGTTCAAGTAAAACATAATTACAAACAGAACAAAATCTATTAAAGAAAAAAACCCCCTAATTTCCTAAATCAAGTACAATTACCCCAGAAAGATGATCAGCTGTTTGGTATTTTCAATGCTAGTATAATTCTTTTGGAACAAACAGTTAAGAGTAGACTTGTGGCAATTATATTCAGACTCACCAAGCACATTACTGAGAACCTACTGCCAGGAATTTTCATACCTATTACTGAATTTAATCTTCCCAGTAAGTCAGATATTCCTATTGTACAAATTTTTAAAACCTCAGAAGCTCCTAAAGAAACGTGTATTTTGAGGTCACAACAAATTCAGGGCAGAGGTGCTGTTTCAATTCAGGTCTCCTGACAGCAAGTCAGTGGGTTCCTTGAGCTCCTGGGATAGATCACTTGTCAATACATGTTGCTTTTGTTCCTCCTTCCCTCTCTCCTTCCTCTGCACCTCTCCCACCTCCCCCACCTCTCCCACCTCTTCCTCCCTCCCTCTCTCCCTCACTCCCTTCCTTCCTTCCTTCCATTCAAAACTTCCCTGAGTGCCTCCCTAGTGCTGGGTGCTGTGTTAGGCAAACAGTGAGATGAGACCTGGTAGCATCATTGCTGGCTTGACAATAAAATGAAAAACCTCTGGTATCACTGACCCGAGTGAAGTACTCCTAGCAACTATCAAGGATGACTTTGACTGGTTCATTAATTTATTCTGGAAATTAGATACATTCTTTACAAGAAACCTCATTAGTTTGACTTAGCTTTTAGTTTAACGACTCACTTTTCTATCTTATTCCAAGTCAGGTTATTAGTATAACACAAGATTATGTTTATGTCTAACTGACCATGCATCACAAACTGCATTCTACAACCAAAAGTAAGATTTTATGGGAAATCCAGGATGTTAGACTATCCATGCAACTCCTGACACAGAATAGGAAGAGAAGACTGTCTCACTGACTGACATTTTCCTTATGCCATAGAGAACACTGGCTAAGAAAGCATTTAGTTCAAATAAGAAGTTTCATTCCAAGTTTCCTTTTAATATAATCAAATATTATACATTAATTGCTTAATATGTATTGGAAAATCTACTCAGGAAAGTAGTATGTAAATGTAATAAGCCTATCTAGTTTCAAAGCTGGATCCATCTCTTGGAAGTTGGGTGGGCTCAGTTACGTTATTTAGTATCTCTAGGTTTCAGTTTCTTTATTTTTAAATTATACATATAACAACCCATATTGGGTTGTTAGGAGAATTAAATAAAATAATAAATTAAATTATATATGATCTCAAGATAACATTCTCCCGTGAAGTTAAATTAGCTTTAGGGACTGTTGCTAAAATGTCATAGTTCCTACAATGTAAATAAAGTGGAATATGGTTAATATTAAGCTTATTAGGAATAAACTTGGGAATCTCAAAAACTTGGTTTAGAAAAGGTGGGTTGATGACTACATTGCACAGAAGATGGATTATTTTGATAACTGATTTCCTTTTCACTGCATTTTTCTGCTGGGTTTCTCAGTTGATCCAGACTCCCACCACTCACCATTTCAGTAGGTTCTGTAACTTATTCCCTCAACTCATGTAGGGAGCTGATACCCAACTGCTATCTTCTGGGACATCTCCCTTTCTTTTATTTAAAGAGGAAATGTATATCAGGATCTGCCCATTTGTATTGTTTCAACTGAATGAAACAAATGAAAAGGCGCTCACTGGGCATTTGGCGTCTGCAACCCACAGAATTCTCTGCCTCCAACTAGCCACACACCTATGGTGGGTAGCTTTACCTGAGGTGCAGCAGGCCAAGAATATTGGCACCACAGTCTCCCTCATTTCAGGGCTACCTCCTTCAGCCAGTGCCAAGAGCAATGGGTCAACGATTTTGGCCTGAGGGAGTGTACTCCATAAGAACAGAAAACTAACTCTGACCCTCTTGCGAAACTGTAAGAAATAACTAGGGAAAGAGACAGTCAAAAAGAGCCCTCTTAGCATCATAACAAATCTCAAAGACTTTTTTTTTTTTTTAAAGTGACCCTACAAGGAGCCAGAATTTAACTGGATATGCTCCAGTGTGTTGTCGAAAACAACAGAGCAATCTCCCAGCAGTTATTGAAAACTAACAAGCTGGGTATGATACCAAATGAAGCAAACAGCTTTATAGATCAGCTAAGGAAACAAATAGAACTCTGCTGAAATTACTGTTATTCCTGGGTGACTGTGGTCTTGTCCAAGGCTGCATTCTCTGAAGAGATAATAGAAGGCGCTTCACACAGAGGGGAAATAGACTTTATTAAAATAGTTCACTAAAGAGACTAAATAAATAGGCTGGGCATGGTGACCTGTAATCTCAGCACTTTGGGAGGCTGAGGTGGATCACCTGAGGTCAGGAGTTCGAGACCAGCCTGACCAACATGGTGAAACTTCATCTCTACCAAAAATACAAAAGTAGCCATGTGTGGGGGCAGGTGCTTGTAATCCCAGCTACCTGGGAGGCTGAAGCAGGAGAATTGCTTGGACCCGGGAGGCAGAGGTTGCAGTGAGCCAAGATCATGCCACTGTACTCCAGCCTAGGTGACAGAGGGAGACTCCATCTCAAAAAGAAAAAAAAAATAAAGAAATAAACAAGCAAACAACAATAAAAGCAACAGAGGATCAGTATTAGTATCCAGAGTTACTGTAAAACAGTAGCAAAATGCCATGTCTTCAACCAAAAATTATGACAGTGTAAAGAAACAGGAAAGTGTGACTCATGCACCAGGAAAAAAGTGGATAATAAAAACTGCATGCAAGCAGGCCCGAATGTCAGATTTAACAGAAAAAGACTTCAAAGAAGTCATTATAAATATAACCAAAGTCCTCAAGAAAACCATGTCTAAAAATAAAGTATGGAAGTGTGATGGCAATGTTTCATCAAATAGAGAATATCAATAATAAGAGAGTATTTTAAAAATAAGAACCAAATGGAAATTGAAGTTTCAATGTACAATAGCTGAAATGAAAAATTCATTACTGTGGTTCAACACTAAATTTGACCTGGCAGAAGAGTAAATCAGTAAACCTGAAGTATCAATAGAGATTATGCAATCTGAGGAATGGAGAGAAAGAAAAAAAAAAGAAGATAGATCATCAGAAAAAAACTGTGTGACATCATAAAGCACACAAATAAATATATTATGGGAGTAGAGAAGCAGAGGAAAGAGAGAAGTAGAAAAAAATATTCAAAGATGCAGTGGCTGAAAATTTTCCAAATTTGATTAAAAACATTAATCTATATATCTAAGAAGCTCAACAAACTCCAAGTAGAATAATTGCAAAGATATCCAAAGCAAGACACACCACAGGAAAAGTGCTGAAAGCCAAAGAAAAAAAGAAAATTCTGAAAGCAGCAAGAGAAAAAGTCTTACTGGTGTCTACATGGAACCCCAATAAGTTTATCAACTGATTTCTCAGTAGAAACAATAAAGGCTAGAAGGCAGTGGGAATGGCATATTCAAAATGCTTAAATAAAAAAAGTCTGCCAGTTAAGAATCTTTTATCCAGCAAAACTAACCTACAAAAAGGAAGGTGAAATAAAAGCATTCCCAAGTGAACAAAAATTGTTAGCAGATCCACATTACAAAAAAATACTAAAGGATATTCTTCAGGCTGAAAGTGACCTTAGACTATAATTCAAATGCACATGTAAAAGAAAAAAAATAAAAAAATAAAAAAGGATACGTAATTATGTAATTAAGAGTATAAATACATATTTCTTCTCCTTTATTTTCTTGATTTAAAATGCAATTTGAATAATATGTATGTATTAATAATTATATTGTTGGGCCTATAACATATAAAAATATATTTGACAATAATAGCACAAAAGGAAAAGCATGAGAGCAAAGCTATACTGGCGTAAGAAAATAGTAACAGATGGTAACTCAAATTCACAGGAATAAATGAAAAGGTTAATAAATGGTAAATAACAAGGTTAATAAATATATAAAACTCTACAACTATACTTGCTCCTCTTTTTTCCCTCAACTTCATTAAGAGGCATAAAATTATATAAATAATTATAACAAATGATTGTTGGGATGTAACATATATATATACACACACAAAAAAAGGAAATAGAGCTATGTAAAAATAATGTTTCTATAGCTCACATGAATTAAGTTAGTACAGTCTGATAAGATGTATAGGATAAGCTCTAGAAAATCTACTAGGACAAGCAATAAAGTTGAAACTGAATAGCAAAGACAACATGAAACATACAGGAAACAGAAAAGGCAGACATAGGTCCAACCACATCAATAATAACATTAAATGTAAATGGATTAAACAATACAATCAAAAGAGATTATCAAACTGAATTAAAAATAAGATCCAACTATAAGCATTCTACAGTAGATCTACATTAGATTCAGAAATACAAATAGGTGGAAAGTAAAAGGATGGAAGATGTATCATGCAAACAGTAACCAAATTAAAGCCAGAAGAACTGTATCAATATCATACAAAACAGATTTTAAATCTATGTAAAATAGATTTTAAAACAAAGAAATGCTATTAGAGATACAGATAAAATATAATAATAAAAGGGTCAATCTAACAGGAATATATAACAATCATAAACATAGACACACACACACACACACACACACACACACAGATATATATATATATATATATATATATAGAGAGAGAGAGAGAGAGAGAGAGAGAGAGAGCTAATAACAGAGTACTCAAATACATGAAGCAAAGTCATGAGCTTCTGAGAGGGCTTTCCAAACAGAGAACCAAGAGTTTTGTTTAGTTTCACATTTGCACTGATTAAGGATTATTGGTCACCTGAATATTACTGAATTAAAAACAGCTTAAATAAAGTGGCAAATTTAATACCACTAACAACCAACCATGTGTAAAATGAAAAGGCTTTCATTTAGGAGAAATCAACTTTCACTTTTTCATTTACATTCAAAAGAAATTCCATAATAATTTTCTAAAATGTTATATCTCCTAATGAATAGGTAAGTCCACCCACAACACATTTTTTTTTGTAATTTAAGAAATAATACTTTTAAATATTTAAATTATTTGAGAATCAAGGAAAACACCACAGACAGCCTTTGTTTTCAAGACAAACAAAAAGACTCTCAGGAAGAAAGCAATGATTTATACCATTTTTCAGAGTTAATTAATGGAAATTCAGAATCAGTCCTTTAGTCTTTGGAATCCCAATCTAGGTTGATTGTCCTAATTTTTTTTTCAGCCATAAAAGGTTGCCAAGGATCAAGAGTGTTATTTATGGTTTGCTGTTTTTATAAGTAAGTCTGTGGTGATCTGAATGCACATTCCACAGCTGCTATTTGGTGAGCAGGGCTTGACCATTTATAAGTTCGAGAAAGAAGCCAGGAATGGTGAGGAAGGATGAGCAAAGTAATTTAAGCATACTTTAGTGGCCAGATGCTCTCCTGTGCTATTCCCTATGCCAAAACCACACACAGTCACATTAAGGGTGCAGCTTGTATTAATCTAGTATTCTGGATAATTAAGCAAACACATTTTATGTGACACACATGTGGATTTTAAAAGGAAAGTTTCAAAGTGTTTGCTAGAAAATTAGTTTGGTTTGAAGACCAGCAAGAAAATGTCTAATAAATTGTGTATATTTCATGAAGAGCTCACACAACTCAAAACTAAGACTGACCAACAACAGCAAGTCCTGTGTTCATTAGCTAAAATAAGTGCTGCTATGGGTCAATAATTAATGACGAACTTTAAGTGATGTTGATCTTAGTATATTTCCTTTTTACTTTAAATAGTGGTGGTAGTAATGGGTATGTGGGGGAAGATTTATTATATTATCTAAAAGCCTGCAAGTTGGGATGAGATTTATGAATATGTTTATGTAGCAGTACAGGATGAGTATTGCTTATCAAAAGTGCTTGAGAACAGGATGACTATCCCTTATCCAAAGCTTTTCTTCAGATTTTCAGATGTTTTTTCAGATTTTCAAATATCTGCATTATATTTACCAGTTGAGCATCCCAAATCCAAAAAGTTCCAATTATAACTGAGCATCATCTCAGCACTCAAAAAGTTGTAGATTTTGGAGCATTTTGAATTTTTGATTTTCAGACTTGGGATACTCAAGTTATGTTTCCAATGTATACGGCTCCAACGAACACATATTGAGTTAGTACTTACAACAAAGAATGAAGGATTAATCATTTTATTTAAATCATGGTACTCATTAAAATGGGAAATACCCCTATTAAATACTAAATAATGCTACAGGAAATTCTTAAGTAAGTTTAAAACTGGATTTAGATGTTTGTTTCCAGCAGCATGGCCAATTCACTTTGGGCTTAAATATGTATTTGTTGCTCTCTCTGTATCTTTCAATTTCTAGAGAGAGAGAGAGAGAGAGTAGATAGATATAATATTTATAATGATTAACTGTGCATGTCAACTGGGCTAGGCTATGATACTCAGATATTTGGCTGAAGATTATCTTAGAGGTTTCTGTGAAGGTACTCTTTTCAGATGACATTATCATTTAAATGAGTAGAGTTTAAGTAGAGTAGATTACCGTCCATAATGTGAGTGGGCCTCATCTAATCAGTTGAAGGTCTTAAGAAAAAAAACTGAGTTCCCTGAGTAAGAAGGAATTCTGTCTCAAGATTGCCTTTGGATTCAAGCTTCAACATCAACTCTTCCCTGGGCCTGTATCCTGCCAGCCTGTCCTGCAGATTTCAGACTTATTAGCCTCCATAATCCTGTGAACCAATTCCTTAAAATCAGCCAAACAATCTGTATCTCTTTATATATATATATAAAATATATGTACACACATACACACACACACACACACACACACACACACTATTGCTTTTGTTTCTGCAAATAATTCTGGGTAATATAATATCTACAAAGAGAGATTTTAAAGTATATGAATAAACTAGCAGCAAAGTTAGAAAAATCTCCAGAGATCAAGCAAAATTGTGAATACACGGAAAGAATCTACCAGTTAAGTGTGAGTTTGACCTAGGTGACTTTGATAGTATAGAGCACTGGTCTTCAAACTCATTGCTTATGAGCCTAAAAAATTGGGAGGGAAAAAAAAAACTATATACTCCTTCATTTTTAAATTGACACATCTAATTGTTTCATTATTAGTTTAACAATTGCAAAGGATAATTATTTGCATAATTATATGCAAATAAACATACAGGTACACACAGTCAAGTCATATAGAAATATCTTAAAAATAAACTGCCATACTATTTTTTAAGCAAATTCAATGGACTCTAATTATAATAGCAATGGTATAACATCATCACACACTTTAAAAAGACATGAACAAACTTCACAGATGAACAGTAAGTTAAATGAACAATATAAGTTAGAGAATTACTTGACCAGATGCTTTATTAAGATGTCCAGCATCTCTCTGTTTTTCTCTGGCAATTTGTGCACCAATGCATGTACAGCCTCCACCCTGTAGTTTTGGTCATCAGATTCTGTTACATAAAAAAGGTTGCAAATGTTCAAGTTTTAATTGCATTCAAATGGGTATGTAAACATGAGTAATCTAATCATAATGACCACACCTACCCCTCATGCCTCATAAGCACTGCTTCATATAGTACTGTCATTATAATTCCATATGGCTTGCAGAAGTCAAGTAATTTGCCCATGGTCATGAAGTTAGGAAGTAGAGAAGCCCAAGAAGCCCAGTTCTATTGATTCCACACAGGTGCTCTTAGCCACTGAACTGTATACTTCGATATAGCCATAACTCATCACCCACTTGGGGAGAATCAAACTTTTAGAAATAGGAATGATCACAGTACTTGCTGTAGACTGCCTAACGTGCCAGTCACTAGAGGATGTATTAGCCCATTGATATGGTTTGGCTGTGGCCCCACCCAAATCTCATCTTGAATTATAGTTTCCATAATCCCCATGTGTTGTGGGAGGGACCCAGTGGGAGGTAACGGGATCATGGGGGCAATTACCCTATGCTGGTCTCGTGATAGTGAGTGAGTTCTCATGAGATCTGATGGTTTTATAAGGGGTTTTTCCCCCTTTCCTCAGCACTTCTCTCTCCTGCCACCATGTGAAGAGGCACCTTCTGCCATGATTGCAAGTTTCCTGAGTTCTTCCCAGCCATGCAGAACTGTGAGTCAACTAAACCTCTTTTTCTTATAAATTACCCAGTCTTGGATATTCCTTCAAAGCAGTGTGAGAATGGAGTAATACATCCATAGAAAGCTCCTAGAGATTCAACCCAGTGTGACCAGCTCAGGTCACACATTCCTCCCATTATCTTATAAATATAAGGACAATACAGAAACTGTTCTGAAATGTTAGCATCATTATACAAACATAAGCCAAATAGATTTTAAGCACATACTGACAACGATAAATGTAAATGTAAGAAATCATCTATGACAAGTGTAGTCTGCCAAGTAAAAGCTAAGATGTTGACAAGTCTGCTAGAGAAATGTCTAACATTTCAGAACAAGAAAGCTATTTAACATTCTCTTACTATAGCAAATAAATTCTGGGGTGATTGCCCACTGTACCAAATTCTTTCTCCAGAAAGTACCTTGACTCATAGGATTTACATTATGGAACTACCATTTCGTCTGGGTGCAGCTATTTAGACATGGGGTGAGGAGAGAGCCTGGCTCAGGCTAACATGAGGTCTCACCTAGCAATTGGAATGGAGACATCAAAACTCTGATCTTTCTGCTGGATATATGAAAAAGCAGATAATGTAAAAGCTGAAGTGACCAAATGTACTCCAAGAAAATCTGACCAGGAAGGAAAGTGAGAATGACTGAAATACAGCAGAGAACAAAGATGAGAGATCCTCCACAAAGAGTGAGTAGAGAAATGCCAAATCCCAGCTAGGCAGTTCCTGGCTGCAGGCTCATGAAAACCCTGACCTCTCTGTTCTGCCAAGGAATCCACTGAAATACCTCTTAGGATCTAAATAACTTCCCCTTTATACTGAGCTAGAATTTTGCTGCTTGAAACCAAATAATCTAATTTTCTTAACTTAGCATCTAGTAAATATGGCTATCTTAGGTCCAGACAAAAGACGAATTCTTATATATAAGAATATATTTTAAATATCATGGTCATGAATATTATCATAATAATATCAAAAACATTTTCGACAGAAGCAAATGGAGAAAAAGTTGTGACCAAAAACTTGTACTAAAACAAAAAGCTCATTGAGCCATTTTAGCCAAATAGCTCAAATTTCATTTGTTATGAAGCAAAATGACTCCAAGAAAGGGTTCTGGGTTAAGAGTAAAAAAAAAAAAAAAAAACAACAAAGGAAAAAAAAAAAACTGGCTTGCAGCCTTGATTTTGTCATGAATTTATTAGTGTCAATGTACATGTTATTTGCCCACTCTGGGTCCTGATTTCCTAGTTCATAGAATGAGGTCAGATTATGTATTTTCTCTAGTCTTGTTTGTCTTACAAAGATTTCTATGAGGAGAAGATACAGTGGAGAGCTTCAAGAGAAAACTAAATAGTGTAGTTTTATATGAGATCATGTAGTCAGTCATAAATGCTGGATTGAAAACCAAGATCATTCAACTTTATCTGACACTTTTATCAGCACACATTTCCTGTGACATTACAATGTGTGCAAATAAACTAATGCAACTAATTTCCTTCTTGGATTGTGAAAATAATCTGGTTCCAGTCACACCTCATACATCTTAACAATGAAATGCCAGCTCTTAATTGTTAAAGGTTCTGTGATGGGCTCAGATGGTACCTGGCACTTCAGTCTCAATGATTTACAAATACATGTTACTAACTTCTCAGATTACATATGTCAACTATTCCTGCTAATATTTTAAATTGATCTATCTATTCATATCACGTGATGGCAGTCACAGATCTAAACAAATGACAAAAATGTGGTCATCACAAATAAAATATGGGAAAAAGGGGATTGATAGAAGCGCCTTTTGTCTGCCAAAAATATTTGACTCATCTCCAGATTGAGAATATAGCACATGAGCATGTGCAGCCATGTAATTGTCTGTACATATCTGGAGTCCTGCTTAGTTGTTCCTATAAGAAACTGCTATTTGTCATTCAAGTAAAATAAAATTAGAATAATTCTTCATGGTTCTTTCTAATCACCAGACTATTATGCAATGAGGTCTTACTAAGTGTCAAAATATTTCAGTTAATTCTGCAATTTCTTACTGGCTTCTAAACCCATTATAAACTGTTAAATATCAGATTAACAACTTTTTAAGCAATATTTGAAAAAAATCTTCACTAGCTGATAATAGTAATATATGGATAAGGCAGCATAAAACTACATCAATTATAATGAATATGTGATGCAAGTGTACTTACTAACAGCAACGATAAAATCTTTGTGCAACTTGTAAGTCATTAGTGGTTCTGCAAGGCACCTACAATGAAGTGAAGCACACGTTAGAATGGTAGTATCTATTTTATCCGCTAAACTTTAAGTGTTTCTTTAAGAATTAGGTGATTATTATTCATCAATTAAAAATAAAATAATATGCAAATAAGTAAATAAAAGAATTGGGTGATTTGTCAGTATTATAGAGTTCCAGTAGTAGGGCCACAGATAGACCTAAATGCAGGCCTCAAAGACACCAATGCCCCTTAGTACTTCTTTCCATGACTGTACTAAAAGGAGAGACTGGGAGACACTTTTTTCAGCGTAAGAATAACCTTACTACAGGAACAAATAAGGGAACAATAGTTAAAAAACAAAACAACACAACTTTCTGTTCCAATTTGCTATTTTAAAAAAATACATGAAAATCCCATATACAAACTTCATATGAAACAACAAATACTAATTCAGTCCACAAAATATTATATACCTTTTAAAATTATTATTGAAAAAAATCAAGTACAAGTTCCAGAACACCAAATGTAAATGTTACCATGTTGTGCTATTTCACCTTATGTGAGGGAACTGAGCTACCGAGTGAAGTTTCTAGAAGCAGGTTCCATGAAGTCATGTGGTTAGTACCCAAGGGGTGAGTCAGGTTGCACCCAGAGTACTAGGAGTTAAACCCTCCTCACCTGAGGTAGTTTTTCAGCCCACTCGTTATCGTCTTATTGTCCCACAGTTCAATATCAATATCAATATCAGGAGGGGATTTAGGAGCTGGAAAGAATAAAAACAAGATGTTCTAAATTGTGCAAAAAATATTCCTTATGCAATTATGAAAAATGGACACAGACATAAGTCGGTCAAAAGAGAGAGGTATTAATTTCTTAGAATGCCAAGAGTTAACTTTAGGATTGCTGTTTGTGTGAATTGATAAAAAGCTGACACTAAACCTCAAAGATATGTCTTATGGAGTAAATCTCCCAAATCAAATTATTGCTAATTGCTAACATGACAGAGCACTTACCATGTGCCCAGCATGCTTCTAAGAGCTTTCCAGAGACTGACATATTCAATTCTCACAACTCTTAAGAGGCAGGCACCATTATAATCCCTATTTTTATAAATGAGGAGGCTGAGATGCAAAGATGTCAACCAAATTACTGAAGGTCACAAAACCTCCAAGTGGCTGAGCTAGGATTCCAAATGACTCTAGCTAGCATCCATGTATCTTACTATATCTCTAGCTTACCAAAGGACACTTGGGAGAAAATGAAATACTATATTATAAAAATGCCCCCTCAAATTCTGATTGTTCATCTATTATAAATGAACATTAAAAATTGAATATTAATATGAACTTTAAATATCATTTGAAAATATTCAAAGACAAGTACTAGTCTACATCTCAAAGAAGCTTACAGTTTAGATTACCTATAAGATCACAAAAATTATGTAAGTATAAGTTGCTTCATCCAAAACTTACAAAATATGGTATTCATGAGTTTTTGAACTTTGGAGTTCACTCCTCCTATTCGATACAGGCCTAAAATGGTGATACCTAATGGGAAGGAAAATCACAAGAAAATGGCTTGAGATACAGCTTGGCAAGTACAGAGCGTTAAAAACTCAGACATATGCTTAACAAAATTTGAAAGCTGCTTAACAAAATTTGAAAGCTACTTAACCAATTTTGCAGTCTAGTTTTAGCAAACCTACCCTGGAAATACCTATCAGACTTATATTTCCCAGAGCAGACACTGACTTGAAAGTTTTTGAAGATTTTCAAAGTAGCAAAGTGTAGCTGCCTATTCACCATTATTTGAATATAAAAAAGCACTGGAGATGGGAAGGAATGATCAGTATTCCTCATCTTCTATTTTTTCAGAGTCATGCAGTCCTCCCGCATGTTGAAAAGTCCTATGGCATTTATATCTTCATTTTAGAGATGAGGACACAGTTTCAGAGAATTCAAAAGAAAAAAACCACTTAAGTTCTCAAGAAGTTGAAGTGGCAGCACTTAAAATTTAAACGTAAATTTATGAAACTCCAAAGGCCAATATGAATTCTGCTTTAGCCAACTTTTCCTGACAGTGAGTCTAACATTTAATTGGAGTGAAATTCAAGACAGAGGTGATGATTGGACTGAAGAAAGGTGTCAAAATTGTGGCGGTCACAAATCAGTGAAAGAAAGAATATAGGGAAGGAAGGGAGTGAAGACAAGCTCCTTAGGAATCTTACCTCCTCAATGCTTGTGAGAAAAAAAAATCAAAGAGGTGCTTGCAATAATAAATAATGCGCAGTTTATCAATAAGAAGTACAGTGAGGCCATATTAGAAAAAAAGTTGAAAGAGAAGTACGCCTAAAGCATGATTTTTAGTTAACTGAAGCTCAAGATACAGTTATTTGTATACTGATACATACATTTATATCACTCTTAAAATTTATCGCATGTTAAATGACTAAATACATCTTCATTTTCTACTCTTAGAGGTTTCTGTGTAAAAATCAGACATATGACAGGAATGCTATACCTATCAGGCAACACTGACCTCTTGTTTCCACAGCTTGAATGCATTTTCTCACAAAGTTAAACCCTGCTTCATTCAAATACACTGAAAATAAGAGAGAAATCACATTAGGTGTTTATGCCGAACTTACATCCCCACTTCAGTTGGCTCTGTTCACCGTGCCTTTATGACTCAGCAGTAGTGAGGTTTTTATGGAGTTTTTCAAATATTCTGGTTACAGGCTGACTTTTTATTTTCTGGTAGAAGTAGAGGAGGGAACTTCACGCTCACAGTTATATTACCAACCTGCTAATATCCTTCACAGAAAGTATATTACATTGATCTTATACACTATTCCTAAAACTAGCATTATTCCTTTACTACGTGTGTTTTTTCAGATGATAGAAGCAAATGCAGTAAGAATAAACCCTTATTATGTGTTGAAACTTGTATTATAAAGCCTTTCCCATGTCCTTTCCCATGATTCTCAAAACATTATGAGGTAGAGAAAAGGCTTTGCAGTCTTAAGATGATTCCCTGGGTTGCTGAAAATCTTCTCTGCTCTCTGTTCTAAGCTCTACAGCTGGGATTCTAATTCAGGTCTGATTCCAAGCTCCATGCTCCATTTTTCATTTTGCAACCATATTTAAAATGATTCAATACATGCACTGTCAGTCACTAAACATCCCTAAAAGGTCCTAAGATCAAGAAATTGCAATTATTTTTATTGTTTTTTGGCTAGATTATCTTTGGATCAATTCTAATTACAATTTTAAAGGGTTTTGGGGCCAGATCAAATTAGATTACTTATTTAAAGAGAAAGCATTTATTTTAAAAATACCAACTAACACCCAGAGGAAAAACTCAAAATTTTTGAACCATGATACAAATTTTCATCACATGTAGTAGAGACACGATTTTAAAAATATCCTCAAATAATAAATGAAGAGAATTCAAACCAATACAAATTTAAAATTGACTTTCATTTAAAGACAGCAGATTACACACATTCTTTTAACTCAAAATAGATCCCCAGACAAAAAATATTTATCAAAAAATTATGATAAAAATCAAGAGAGGGTAACAGGAACAAACTAAAAACTGAAAAAATCCTAGGCACAGCAAGCCCGTGAAGCTGAAATGATTGACAGAAAGGCCTGAAAAATCTATGCCTAACAATGGAACTAGAGGTACTACCATGAAGGGATACTTATTATGTGTTGTTAGGTGAAAAAAGTAATCGACAGGACAATAAGGCCTATTTTCTCAAAATGTAAAAATGTTTGAGGGTATGTATGACTGTTCTATTTTTCTAAGAAAAAACTCCACAAAAATATATGCAAACTGTTGGTGAGGAGAAAGAGGAAAGAAGACAGAAATTGTCATTTTTAATTCACTAGGCATTTGGGGATTGATATTTTGAAAAAAAATATATGTATGTATTTAGTACTTTAAAAATAACTTCAAAACTCTAGAAATAAAAATGTTAAAACTAAAATGTGTATTGCCCTCAGTAGGAACTGGCTCATTTATTTCTTTGTACCCAGTGTCCTAGGTCAAGAGAACAGAACTCAGTGAATACTTTGAATGAACTCAACATAGAAAAATGAACGGCCATGGCATCTCATTAGAGTGCAGCTGATGACCTACCTACATGAGAGTGAAGCTTTTCTTGGATATCAAAGAGAGACTACTTGTTTCCAACAACCCCAAAATGCTTAGCATAACACTAAGCATTCACATATTTTTAAATACTTCTTGAGTGTAGGAAACAGGTAAAATGGAAAAGTGAGAAATGATTTAATTTTCAGTTTTAACAACAAGAAAAACAGACAAAAAATGTAACCCTAGGTAAAAACAAGACACCAGCATTTTTGTATCAATTAAAACTGCAAGTTCCTGACATTTGAAATGTTTGGTACTAGAGGTCACATTGTTCTGCTTTTCAATAAAAGGATGTATTAAGAGAAAAAGACAACCATTTTTTTTTTAAATTTCAATAGAACTTCCTTTCAGCAAAAATGAAGACAGCTGTGACATATCAAACCGAATTTCCTCTTAAGCATTCATTTTGAGAAAAATAAGTAATAACCAGGCTATATCTCAAAGTATACTGGGATATTTGGCAGCAATATTCCAGTCTTTTCTAATAAATTGATGTCACAAGCTCATCACAGAGAATAAAATCTTACTGAGAGTCAGTCTAACTGCAAGGTTATTCTACAGATGCTGCTGTTCTGACATATTCCATGGTTCCTGTACTTAGTTCTCATCATGTGAGTAAACACAACATTATCAATCAATTCAGAGATGTGGAAGAATATACTGTGTTGGCAAGAAAAACCATGAAGTTCTGTTTCCTTTGACCATCCTTTGCTTTGACTGAAAGAGTAGTTTCATGGTGCAGAGATAGTATCCTGCTTTGTGTAAAGCCAGGCAAACCTTAGGTCAGTTCTTAGCTCTAGCACCACTTCTGTATGTCTGAGGTGAAGAAAACGTCACTATTATTTTATAAACTCAAGTTCCTTCATTTATAAAATGAGGGAAGTAACAATACCTAAGTTAAACAGTTGTAGTAAGATGAAGACAAACTGAATGAAACACTGAAGACTGACTAACAATGGAACAAGCCTAATTCAGTGCTAGTGTTTTTTTTTTTTCCCATCTGCACCTGACTATACATCACGGCTCTATGAAGGAAAGCATAAGAAGAAATTATAAAAGAAGCCAGTCATCTAGTTCTAACTAGATGAGAGGGCAGTAGTTACTCTTCCACTTACTAGCTCTGTTACCAGGCATGGTTTTAATCTCTCTGTGCCTCAGCTTCCTCTGATACAAAATAAAAATAGTATCTTCTTCGTAGCGCTGTTTAAAGATGAAGTAAGTTAACATTTGCAAAGCTCCTAGAATATTGTATGCTTAGACTATAGTAAGTGCTATAGAGTGTTGGCTATTATCATTATCATTATTATTATTATTGACTGGAGAAGAATGCAAATCTCTGCATACGTAAATTTTGTGAATAAGTCATTCTTCCTGCATGGGTGAAATCACTGGGGTTTAAGGGACTGTCAACCATCAGCATTTTTCGAACAGGCATTTATCACTTTGTTACTTATTTTAAAAATATTTGTGGATACAGCAATGATCTGTTTCTTCAAATAGACATAGATCAAGCATACACCAGGCAGGCCTTGTGAACCTAGTCACTGAAAAAATAATAAGTTGGATATTAAGAAATGTCCCTATGTGCTCATTATACTTCAATAAATACAATGAAAAAAATATATCCTTTCACTAGAGCTGAACAGACTATAGCAGACTGAAATCACTGTTCACCCATATTTGTTGTCCCTCCCTGCAAGATTATATTTCTCACCACTCTTGAAGCCAGGCTTGGTCATGTGAAATACACTAACAATGAACTATGAACAGAAGTGACATGTGTCTTTACGCAGCAGACCCTAAGAGCCTGTATGTGGCTTGCAATTTTCTTTTTCCTTGGCACATGATCAGCAATGATACAAAAGGAGGCTTCTCTAACGACTCAAGTTCCAGAGTGAAAACAATATTAAGAGAGCCACCGTTGACCTGTATGGACATGTACAATAAAGAACAAATGAACCTTTACTGTCATCAGCCTCTCAGATTTGAGGATCATCTATCACCAAGCATTACCTGGCCAGTTCTGATTTCATTCTGTATAACTTAATTCGCTGTGTCAAAACTCACTGAAATAAAGGCAATCCCACACAATTAACTTTTCCTCCCTTACCTGGAATATATCCCTTTTGACTACTGACTTGTTAATTCACATAACAAAGACAGCAAAGAGCAGCAGTGGCAGTGCCCATTCATGGCTACTTTGCAAAGTACTCTAGACAGTGCCTTCACTTGAGCAAACAGCAATTTCTGCTGAGGTCTGAGAAGGGGACAAGATGGCTAAAACAGTTTGTCTTCCAATGACTGTGGATGATGTAGTCACAAGGATTGTCATTTCTGAGGGAAGTCAGCGACAAATACATTCTGTAATGGAAAATGAGCAATCTTCCAAAGCCATGAAGGGGTTACTATACTTAATGCATCAGTGCTAATGAGAATTCAACTAAAATGGGTCCTCTTAATACCCAAAAAACAAACCAAAAAAACAAAAATAAAAAACACCTGGGAACTCTTTAGTATTCAAATACCGATGGAAAGAGTTATTACTAAATCAAATTGCACCATTAAAAAGGCTGACAATTAATGATAATTCATTTTCTGTGGAGGACAAGGTACTCCTGGGGCAACAGCACAGAGAGGAGGGGAAGTATCCTACACAGTAGAAATATGGATCGCTGATCAGAACTCAATGCTTGGCCCAGAGCAGGCAGCCAATAAATGCTTATTGATTGATGGCTTGCTAGTTACTGGTTTGTACCAGGATTGCTCAAGTACCTTCTCTGATGGGTTCTATAAGGGTTAGAGTTTATCATCTTACATGTGCTACATCTGTGAACACTTTCCCAGGCCCAGACTCTACCCAGCCCTGTATCTCCTCCATTTTAGAGAGAACCAGAGGGATACCCAGAATACAACCACTATCAAATTTTATAATATTATAATTGGAATTTTATAATATTAATGATACTTGGACTTCACAAGTGAGGGGAGAAGCAGAAGACAGACTTAATGAACTTAATATGTTCAATCAAAGTTAAATCTAAACCTTATTTTTTACCCTCTGTAAACTGTTCAGGGATAAAGCTTTTATTGAAACCTGAAAAAAAGTTTCCATAAGGCAGTTTAGCAGCACAAAAGCTATTAATCTCAACAGAATTCAAACAGCCATGAGGAAAGGAAAAAGAATAGTCTTCCACAGAGCTAACAAAGCAAAAGTCCTTGTACTTTCAATTTCCTAGCAATTCAAAACTTAGTATGTCCTTACAGATGTAATCTACTTACAGTACATTCTCAGGGTTGACATAGCAAAGCAACACTTGTCTTTAATTTTCAATTCACTTTGCTGATCTCCTGTTTCAGATCAAAAGGTCCCTCATCACAGATAACTAATATCAAGCTATATCTAAAATGAAATAAATAAAAATGAAATGAGTACATTTATCAATGTTCATGATACCTACTGGACCTTTTCTCTTCTCCTTAAGGATGAGCAGTTAACTCTCCATATAGCCCAGGCCCAAACTGTTCTTTAATCCGGCTCTGCCCATGAAGAGCACTTGAGCTATGACAATCTTCCTAGGTCTCCGTGATAAAAACAAAACTGTAACTGATCAAAGATCAAGGGATGATGTGTTGAAGAAGGAGGATGATAACCTAGGGATGTCTGAGAACTTCCAGAACTAAACTATCTAAACCACAGTATGAAGCTCAAGAACATTCACGACAGATGGCAATTGCATAGAATGAGGAGGAGCAGAAAAAGCTTATTGCTGTGGAGAATATATCTACTGGTACTCTTGGGGAAAGTCACTGAAACACACAGGCAGAAATTTAGAGCTGCTAGGAAATTCCAAGATTATCTTCTGTTCCAGTCCCTTCAATTTTGTATATAAGGACTGAATGTTAGGTGACTTTGTCATTACACATATAAATACTGACGTTTATTAGTGGAAACATCAGTTGAAAAGAACTTCCTTTTTCTTATTCACAGTACCTGGAGTAGAGTAGGTGCACAATGGAATATTGTTGAACTGACTGCATGACAGAATGAGATCTAAGTGCCTTTTCTTTCACAATGCTCACTTTCTCCAGAGCCAGGGTTGAAGGACCAGCTAAGAAGCCATCACACAAAACTCATGTTTGAATGGGGACAAGGCTCAGAGCACCAGTAGAAAACGTCAGAGAAAGAAAGCCTAGAAGAAATGTTAACTGCCTTTGCCTCTATTAATGACTGGTCCGAACGTTTTAGGGCAGGAAAGGTATGTCATAAAATATAATTTGTTCCCTTTAAATATGTATTCAAAAATGGCAGAACTATGGAAAACATATGGGTGAGCTACTGTTTACAAAATGTCCCCAGTGTCATGGCTTGAGGACTAGTTTACTGCTAATCTTCACTGAATGGCATGTGTTTGAGGACTAGTTTGGTTGTAATGTTAATTGAATGGCGATTGTTTAAAATTGATGATAGATGTTAGCACTACCAAAATAAATTCACTCCCAAAGTCTTACAATTTCAAGGATACTGCCGCACATTTTACAACCAGAAAAGTATTTGTAAATTCAATACCCTGTACTTGACCGATATTTTGGTTTTTTATTTGATGTTTTTTCATAAAGGTGATTCAAGCTTTCCTTATCTGTTGAATTACACGTCTCATTTATGGCATCCATACTTTGAAAATGGTAAATTAAGAGTAACTATTAATACAAGGTAGGAAGACTTTTGCATGTTAGTCTTATAAAGAGTAGCATGAAACTACAGTCACAGCATAGTCTTATTCTTCATTCCATGGAATCTGTTCTCTGTAAATTCATAGTATGGCCCTATTTTAGAACATTAGATGTTTCTTACACTGTTGCTTCTAGTATTTTCAGTGAAGACACGGATACTATAGTTGCTTCTACATGGTATGCAAAACAAACTTTTACCTAAGTTTTATATTTTACCATCTTAAACTTCATTATCTTCAGCAGTTCAGAACACAAACAGATATTATGCAAAACTGAGTTTCCAAAGGAGAACAAGAGTATTTTAGAATAAGTGGAAGCCATCTGAATTATAGAGGATATAAATGAGCACTCTTCAAAATGGCAGGTGAATTAGGGCTGACACGGTTTCCAGTACCAATTACAGGAGAAGTTACGTACTGAAACCAATGCAATGCTACTTTTAGGGGAGTCAAATATCAACTAAAAAGGAATACAAGATCTCAAGAACAGGATGATGTACAAAAAAATGGTTAGAGGGTCTGACAAAAAGAAAGATATAAACTGATTTAAACAATTAACACAATAAGCTCACATGACTTATTTGTGTGAGAACTTCACAATCACTGAAACACGAATTTACCTGAGACATAAAATTCTGGACATACCTCTAGGAAGAAAACATGACCCTGTTCTTAGGTTAACAGTACCATGTGCTTGACTATGGAATATGGTAGAGCTTTCAGATATACACTTTGAGTCAATTAAATAACCAGAAAGTAATGAGACACGTAATAAACAGAAAAGAAGCACAATTAGAGCCTGGGCAAGAGACTCAGAGTTCTATTAATAAATTTTGGTCTTTAATGTAATAGGTTACTCCAAATTTTATGTAAAAAATAAGATTCTGAGAGGCAGAAAATCACTCCAACCAGTTTGAAAGGTACCTACCTCATTGCATGCTGGATTGAAGAATGTTTAGGAAGCCTCACTCAGGGCCGGGCGCGGTGGCTCATGCCTGTAATCCCAGCACTTTCAGAGGCCAATGCATTACCTGAGGTCAGGAGTCTGAGACCAGCCTGGCCAAAATGGTGAGGCCCTATCTCTACTAAAAATACAAAAATTAGCTGGGCGTGGTGGCATATGCCTGTAATCCCAGGTGCTCGGGAGGTTGAGGTAGGAGAATAGCTTGAATGCAGGAGGTGGAGGTTGCAGTGAGCTGATATCCTGCCACTGCACTCCAGCCTGGGCAACAGAGTGAGACTCCATCTCAAGGGGAAAAAAAAAAAAAAAGGAAAGAAAGCCTCACTCAGGTGAATTAGAAATACTGGCAGCTAAGTTCTGGAAGTTGTGTCCAGTCCTGTGCCTTTGAGCCACAGTTTCTCTTATTGGTAGAAACTGCCATAGTCTTGACTTTTCAATAGAGTGGTGATTCTATTTGGGTGAGCAAATTTGAATTCCCATGTGACAGCTAAAAATAAGTGTAATTTTTAATAAGCTTAGTTTATATAAATGTAGTCAGACCCTTTGAAATCACTATGGAATTTTGTATTTATTTAGAATGTTTACAATACTTAATTTTAACATAACACTTACTCTCTGCATTTATAAAGTGATTTATTAGACTTTAAAAGTTGCTAGGTGTTGAAGAAGATCGTATTGGTCAGGATCACAAATCTGTTTAATTCGGGTGACTCTGAGAGAATAAAATTTACTATTTTGTCATAAGTTGATATGTCTAAAGAAACCTGACTGATTAAATGAACAAATGAGAGAATTCTGTCACATTTATGAAAAGAAAATAAAGTAAAAATGGCTTCGTTTTAAAGATTAGTGCAATTAACAAATAAGATCTGCATATTGATTAAAAACAAGCTTCAAGTAAAAATGACTGAAAATAAAATACTAAAAATAAAACTTAAAAATGAAGTTTAAGATTCATAACTTTAAGCACTAGAGTAGAAGTTTGTAATATTTTTTCTATGAACAAAAATCTTCCCATGGGTAATAAATGCCTACTAGAACTAATGAGAAGAATAAGAGCAGCTCTGTGTTCAGCACATGTCTCAGGGAAGGCCTGTAATGACTACCATGGAGAGGAGATGGGTTCTGTCACAAGGAGCTGAGTACTGGCGTAGAAACTAATTCACCATACCAAAAGCCAGAATGTGAGAAATGATATAAACACATGCATTATAGGAGCACTATTTTTCTGAAACACACACCATTTTATTATTATAATTGAAGGCACAGTGATGTTTCCAGTGGCTGATACTGCAGGATATCTATTTCCAGAAGAATGATTCTATACTGCATAAAGATTCAGACTCCCTCTCCAACATAAGTATATTAGTTTTGGTGGTGCATTAATTAAGCATCAGTGTATTCTCATCAACTTGACGAGGTCACCATTCAGAAGCCCTACTCAATACTGTATATAGGTGCAATTGTTTTGTAAGAAAGATTTGTCCTTGCATAATTTAAATTTGAAAGGACTAACCTTATAGTGGATATCAACAATCAAACTAATGTTAGAAAACACATTTCATACTCTTCTCAAACGCAATTTATACAGCAGATTAGTTTTTAGGTGATTATTTACAGTGAACATTCAGTACTTCCAAAACTCTTACTATTTGGTTAATGCATCTGTGATTAGAAAAAAGTTGGCAATAAAGGATTTTATACTAATCACTTTCCTTGATTCCAGTAAGGAAGTAAAGGTAAGAATAAAAAATGGAAATAATTTTTAAAAATATTATTTATAAAAAATTTTAAAACTGTAAGTTATTTATTATTGAAAGATCTTTTACATCATGTATTTTGATAATTTCTGAAGTTAATCACTAGAAAGCATTTAATTCAGATAAAATTATAGGCTTTTTATACATTCAATATTTATAACTTTCAAATGAGTGCTTTCCTAGCTTTTATTTATTCCATTCTAACTTCTATTTCCACAGCAATCTAAATGTCAGGGTCAGCCAGGTGCAGTGGTTCATACCTGTAATCCCAGCACTTTGGGAGACCAAGCTGGGAGGGTTGCTTGGGGCCAATAGTTAGAGACCAGCCTGGACAACAAAATGAGACCCCCGTCTCTATTAAAAAATAAATATTAATAATAAAAATAAATGTCAGGGTTATTGAGTTTCTTTGAAAAATAAATTTAGAAGTCATAAGACAAAATCCACTGCATTACATAAAACTTGGACTTGCTTTCAAAGTTAAACACATAACCCTAAAAACAAATACACAAATTAACTTTAATTATCAAATAAAATGACTGTGTAAAGCACTTACGAAAATACCCTAAACTAACCGCAGATAAAAGGTAGCAAGAAGTTGGCAGGTAATTAAAGAGGATTCAGAACACAATAAAAAAACATATAAACTGTGTTTATAAAGAATGGCTACATAACAATGATTCAGTAATAATACAGTAAAAACATCTTTTCCTAAATATACCATGTATAATGACAAGGTCCTTATATTTTACATTCTTAGTCACTATCTACTGAAACCAGTAAGAAGTCTTTATGTCTTCAGTCTTGTACCTCTAAGAAAACTGGAGCAGAGAAAATAAGACAAAGAAGCTCTCTACTGTTTTATATATTTATATAGATATAGATATATAAATATGCTATTATATATAATTATATATTTGTTAACATATAATTATATATTTATTAACATATAATAAAATATGATTATATATATAAATAATTGTGCTAAATATCAACTTTCTCAAATCTCTATCAGAGACAAAGCAAGGCATGTAAATACACACCAAAGAAATAAAAATTAACTGTTGTTACTGTAATACCAGTAGTTTGTGGTTTTAACATGAGAAACTTTTTAAATAAAAATTTCAAATTTGCTGTACCATGAGATCGATGGTGTTATACTATTTCACCAGAATACTTACAATCATGTCTTTGTGTTAAAAATGACTATATGATGAAATTTTAAATAACTATTAGAAGGACTTACTTTCTTCTTTCTTGCTTATAATGGCAGGCAGAGTGTAAATCTAAAAAACAAAGGATGTCTATCAATTACTTCCAGTACAAAAGAGTACCAAGGTGATATCTTGTACACTAATATACAAAAAGAGTGTCTTGGATTTTAAGGTCCTACAACTGCTGTGTCCACTCTCAACCAACTTCCTTCCTGTCGTTCAGCCACCCTCACTTCCCACTCCTTTTCTATCCATGGCTGTGCTGCCCTGGACAAAGTTCTACCTTCATCTGATTTATGCATCTTATTCTCTTCCCCAGTATGATGCATAATGTGCCTTTCTCAGAAAGTATCTCATAATGGATTTCACCTGATTGCTCCTTCTTCCAATTTCCTGCTCAGCATGTTGTCAATGTACATAACCCTAACTTGTACATTGCTGGGCTAACAAACTATTTCCTAAATTTGCTTTAAGTCAGGGTTTCTCAACTATTTAGGGTAGAGAGTGAATTTTCTCTTAAATCTATTATTAACATATGTGTAAAATATAATAAAATTCAAATAGAAACAATAAAGAATCAAAGCAGCGTTCCAACTTTTAAATTAAATTTAGCAGACTTGAAATAACCTAAGTGGCTATATGATTTTCTAAAGGCTGAATCATAATTTCTGTACTGATCTTACTGTGGACTGGTAACACAGTTTGAGGGAGGGTCTTGAAGTCTGAGGACCACACTTTTATGGCACTATTGATGTACAGGTTCTTTGCCATCTAACCAATTGTTCTCAAGTGACCGGATGGGGAATCCTATTTCTTCTGTATGTTCACACTCTACTAATCTAATAACAGTGCTCTTTAAGAAAACAGACAGTGATGAATGATTCTGCCTCCTTTTTACATAAGCCTTCCTAATTTTTATAAGTAGATTATCATACCAACTTCAAAATAATTATTAAAAAATGAGGATATGTATGGAAGTGAAAATGTCAAGCCACAGACAGTTTTATCAAATTATACTTTTAAAAAGTGATCTCGATTAGAGGATCAGTTCTAACCCTGAACCTTGTTCATCACTCTAATCCATGCCTAGCACAGGCCTTGTAAAGACTGGGCATGTGGTAATTACTAACTGAATAAGATAACTTAATGGGTCCAGCCAAAGTGATGAGTCTGTCATTTTTTTAAGAAGTAACTTTAGGGTTTTATGTGAGTCCTGAAAGTCCCCTTATAAAATAAGTCAGAAGGGTAGAGTTATATGCCATGAGCGAGACTAGGAAAGCAGTAAAAGTCTCTACTCACCTGACTTCCTTTTTTAATATTTTCAATTATACTATGGGCAAAACATTTTATACCCTCTATGAAAAGAATTTCCATACTTTGTAATTATTCGAACAATAAAACCTATATTACAGAATGTATCATATTCTTACCGGTTCCTTCCCATCCATGGCTTCAAGCCAGAGTTTCCTATTAGCTTCTGAGAAGGCCTGTAATGTGATGATCCCATGCCTATTAAAAACAAATATTTTATATATTTACACACTTACTACTTTTTAAGTTCTCAGTTAACTATAAATATAAAATTTGAAGAAAATTAAAGTTAAGAGAAAAAAGAAATGGAGAGGAGAAAAACATAGGAATTAAAAAAAAAAAAGAAAAAGATCAAACCATAATATCTTTCAGAAAAATCACTGGATATGCAAAAAATGTTTTTAATTCTAATGATCACAAGTGGTAAAATCATTAAGTGTTTTTGGTACAGAACTGCCTGAAAGATGCTAGTTTCAAACTATTTCCCTTGAAATGATCAAAAAGGATGTGAAGGTTACATTCTTCAAAGCCATCTATGAATTCCACAATATGAGAAGTTGACCCTGTTGTGGTGCAGTCTAGTCACTAAAAACAATTTCAGTGAGTATGTGACAATGTGGAAAGCCTCATACCATAACTAGATAACATTTAAAAAGACACTAAAACCAAAGCATTTCTCTATACCATGATGACAGTATTGAAATGAATTCATTTAAAAACAATTCTCTTCCAGGCCATCATTCCGAAATAGTTACTTGTACTTCAAGAAAGAAACAAAGAGCAGAGTGAAGAAGGGAGAAAACCGGCATGTGAAGGAAACGATGTAAAATATTAGAAACAAATTAAACAGAAAATTGAGAAATCTGTGAAGAGGAACATTGAGAAGAAATTTTTATTATAAATATTTTATGATTAAAAAGCTGGAATGAAAAACAATAACTACATCTCTTCTGCAAACAAGAAGACAGATCATGAGAATGACAAGAAATTGGAAAATGTATATAAATATTAATTTGATGTTGGAGAATTTAAGCCGGTGTAGTAATACCAACAATAAAATACTGAAAATCAGTATTTGTTGGATATTTACTATGTGACAGGCACTGCGTTACGTTCCTTAATTCTCTCATTTAATCCTGAAAACAATCCTTTGAGGTGGGTACTTACTATCCTTAATTTACAGATGAAAAAAAACCTAAGCACAGAGTTTAATAAAGTGCTCCAAGGTTATATAACTGAAATGTGTTAAAATAAGAGAAAGCACTAACAGGTTGGTATTTGTCTACCTAGAAAATCCAGAAGTCTTTTCACAAAACTATTAAAATTAATAAAGAGTTCAGCAAGTAGGTCAGATAAGAGTTTGACATATAAATAAACTAACACCCTCTCTATGCAGTAGTCTCAACCATTTAGTAAAACAAAATTCAACTCATAAAAAAGAATCCTATTCAAAATAACAATAAAAAGAAGGTGCCCAAAGGTAAATTTGAAAAAAGACATGTAAAATATTCAAGAAGAGGTTAATTCTGTACCCACTGAAAACTTTACTTCAACTCCAGTCAAAATCCCAAAAGATATTTTAAGAGACAAGGGGAAACTTAATAAGTGGATCTTAAAAATCATACAGGGCAAAAGAGTCAACATAATCGAAAGCAGCCTAAGAATAGGGTCATTACCCTACTAGATACAGGTATACCTTAATAAATTTCTTTTTGCGTGATTGAGCTTCGCAGATACTCTATTTTTCACAAATTGATGGTTTGCTCGTGCCAACCAGTGTTGAGCACATCTATCAGCACCCTTTTCCTGGCAGCATTTGCTCACATCGTGTCTGTGTCACAGTTTGGTGATTCTTACAATATTTGGAACTTTTCTTTGTTATTATATCTATCATGTGATGTATGATCAATGATCTCTGATACTATTATTGTCATTGTTCTGGGGTGCCACTAACCATGTCCACATAAGATGGCAAACAGTCAAAAGAAGTTGTGTGTGCCACTGCTCCACTGACTGGCTATTTCCCCATCTTTCTCCCTCTCCTGGGCCTTCCTATTCCCTGAGATATAACAATATTGAAATTAATCCAATCAATAATCTCACAATGCCTCTAGGTGTTTAAATGAAAGGAAGATTCGCATGTCTCTCCTGTTAAATCAAAAGCTATAAATGACCAAACTTAGTGAGAAAGACATGTTGAAATCCGAGATAGCCTAAAAGCTAGGTCTCTTGTGCCAAGCAATTAGCCAAGCTGTGAATGCAAAGGAAAAGTTCTTAAAAGAAATGAAAAGTGTCACTGTAGTGAATACACAAACGCTAGGAAATAAAACAACCTTATTACTGATATGGGGAAAGTGTTAGTGGTGTGGATAGAAGATCCAACCAGCTATAACATTCTCTTAAGCCAAAGCCTCATCCACAGCAAGGCCCTAAGTGTTTTCAATTTTATGAAGGCTGAGAGAGGTGAGTAAGCTGTAGATAAAAAGTATGAAGCTAGCAGAAGTTGGTTCATCATGTTTGAGGAAAGAAGCCATTTGCATAATGTAAAAGTGTAAGATCAAGCAGCAAGTGCTGATGGAGAAGCTGCAGCAAGTTATACAGAAGATGAAGGTGGCTACAGTAAACAACAGATTTTCAATGTAGATGAAATAGCCTTCTGTTGGAAGATGGCCTTATTTAGGACTTTCACAGATAGAAGTCACTATTTGGCTTCAAAGCTTCAAAGAATGGGCTGACTCTGTTAGAAGTTAATGTAACTGGTGACTTTAAGTCAGAGCCAACACTCAGGTATCATTCTGAAAATCCTAGAGTTCTTAAAAATTATGCTAAATCTGCTCTACTTATTCTCTAGAAATGGAAAAATAAAGCCTGAATGACAGTACAACCGTTTACAGCATGGTTTACTGAATATTTTAAGCCACTGCTGAGATCTACTGCTTAGATTAAAAGGTTTACTTCTAAATATTACTGCCCATTGACAATGCAACTGTCACTGAAGAGTTCTGATAGAGATTTACATGGAGAATAGTATCTTCATGCCTTCTAACACAATATCCACACTGTAGCACACAGATCAAGGAATGTTAGACTTCCAAGCCTTATTATTTAATTAGGCTTTCATTTAATTAGGCTTTCACGGCCATAAGTAGTGATACCTCTGATGGATCTGGGTAAAGTACACTGAAAACCTTCTAGAAAGGATTCATCATTTTCGAGGCCGTTAAGAACATTCATCCCTCATGGGAGGAAGCCAAAATATCCACATTAACAGCAGTTTAAAAGAAACTGATTCCAACTCTCAGGGATGAGTTGGAGGGGTTCAAGACTTCAGTGGAGGAAGTTACTGCAGATGTAGTGAAAATAGCAAGAAAGCTAGAATTAGAAGTGGAGTCTTCTAGAAGATGTAACTTTACTGCTGTAATCTCATAATAAAACTTGAAAGAATGAGGAGTTGCTTCTTATGGCTGAGCAAAGAAAGTGGTTTCTTGAGATGGAACCTACTCCTGGTGAAGATGCTATAAACATTGTTGAAATGACAAAGAATTTAGTGTATCACATAAATTTAGGGGACAGTGCAGTACGGCAGGGTTTGAGAGGACTAACTCCAATTTTGAAAGAAGGCCTACTGACTAAAATGCTATCAAACCGCATTGCATGGTACAGAGAAATCTCTGTTGAAATGAAGACTCAGCTGATGTGGCAAACTTTACTGCTGCCTTATTTTAAGAAAATGGGCATAGGCACCCCATCCTTCGGTAACCACCATGCTGATCACTTAGCAGCTACCAACATTGAGGCAAAATCCTTCCCCAGAAAAAAGATTACTACTCGCTGAAGAGTCAGATGACCATTCATATTATTTAAAATATTTTAAAATTAAGGGATGCATATTTTTTACACATAATGCTATTGCACACTTAATGGACTGCACTGTAGTATAAACATAACTTTTATATGCACTGAGAAACTCAGAAATTTCTGATTCAGTTTATTATAATATCCACTGTAATAAAGTGGATATCATAGGAACCTAACCTACAATATCTCTGAGGTATACCTGTAGCTAGAAGCTATAGTATATGAGCCTATACAGTAAGTCATCGTATATAAAGTATATACATGGATGGACACATATGATAAGCTAGGGTATTCATGATATTGTGGTAGTAATGCAGTAGAAGAAAAATAGATCATGGATTACAGAGCAGAGAGCAAGAAGCATATTCCTTATTTTCTTTTTATTCTACTAGTATTGATACAATAAAGGAGTAGAGCTAAGTAATTCCACTAGATTACAAACTTAGAGTCATGACATTTATATCTCTTTCAATACTTTGGGCTGAGAATACTCAGAACAGTGCTTTGTACACAGTAGGCATCCTACAGGCATTAAACTTAGTTGGCTGAAAGAAGCTTATGGTATTCCCCCCTGTATCTTATTCCTTGAAAGCAAGGCCACCAAGCTTCGAAAGCCCACCAACAGGCTGATCCTGGAGCCATGAAATATGCTATTGGATTCCTTCATCGTGATGGGCACCACAAGGCCACTACATGCACCTGCTCCTAATACAGTCATTTATATTGATTTTTCAGATTCTGCTTTGAGTGATGCTAGTTTTTTCTAGCATCCTGGATCTGACTTGCTTTCTTGAAAGTATTGTGCAATAACAACATGAAAGAATGAAATAAACATGCATAGTGTTTTTTAAAAGACTGAAAAACACTTGAATTCTGTCTCATATTTATATTTAAATATAGAAAGAAACATCGTTTCGCTTATTTAAAAAAAATTAAGTGAAAAGAAAAGCTCAAACCTTTCAACTACTTCTATGTCAAAGCAGAATCGTTTGTCAATTGAATCTGTCTTTCGTCGTATACAAGATTTTAATTTAAACATTTCCGGTGAGCTAGTAACAAGGCCATTCTGAAACAAGAAGAGTACCACAGTATTAACACACTGACAAGGTGAACTGAAATGTATTAAATATGTGTGCTCAAGTTGCCATATTAAAATGTTTAACAGAGTATAGGTTATGTATAAAGATCACATCATACCCTGTCCTTTTTATTTCTAACATTAGCTGTCCGATCACAATACATGAAACCATTTGCTAATTAATGGCAAATACATGTTTCATCTAAAAGAATTCTGTAACATGCCTGTCCAGTAACCTTCAACATATTTACTTACAGTGTTATATTATACTGTAATGTACATTCCCTCAGTACTTAGATTTAAAAAGGTATAAAGTTACACAGTCACTTAACATCAGAATTGGATATAAAGAGTGATACAACATTTGTTGCTCTTAATCAAAACTCCCTGGATTGCAAAGAGATTAGTATCATGTGTGTGCTTTTGTATTAGAGCCTTAAATGATACCTAGCTCAAGATTACAAGAGAACTAGCAAAATAATATAGTTCCAGTATATACATAATTTAATGCTATTGCTATCACATATGTTAGGTTGGTGCAAAAGCAATTGTGGTTTTCCCATTAAAAATAATGGGAAAAAAGTGCAATTACGTTTGCACCAATCTAACACCATGTGATTGTTTTGCTGGTAACAGACTGCTACTCTGCCACTAAAACCGACTCTCGGGACAAGATCCAACATAGGCCACATTCTTAGAAATTATCTTCTGTAACTGAGATGCCAGTCGATTTTAAGGGGAACATTTACCTAATGTATGGTTATTTCTTATCTTTGGTTGCAAATGTCATCAATTCATTAACAGACCTTTGGCTTAGTCTACTTACATTATTAACTCACTGTCACATAAGTTAGATTTACGATAGTAACTATGAGAGTAGAAACTAGGTGTGTTATGGCACATAACAACTTCCCATGACGGCAGCAATTAAGGTTTCTTTTTCTCTGCTATGTTCCCCTGTATTTTATGTCTTTCAGTTTGAATTATCGGACTCTGATGAATGCCCAAGTACAATAAGTTTCTACTGACGTATTTGAGTATGTGTCTAAGTTAGATCCACATTTACCTCTGCCATGATCTATACCACTAATTATCAGGGCAAGGCACTTACTTTCTACTAACTTTATTTCCTAATCGGTTAAAATAAGGCTGGACTAAATTATCTTTAGTGTAACTCACCTCTAGGATACTTAGATTGTGACCTAATTAATTCACAAGTTCAATTATTGGCCATATTCATACCTTAACTCACAAGAAGATTATATGCTACGGGCAATAAAGCTCTCTGCAGCATTTCCTCAAACAAAGTACACTGTATTCTATACTGTTCACTAGCTATGTGAGACATTCAGTAACCAATTTACTTCTGGGATAAATAAGCATCTATTGGTTTCTTCTGAGAAACCTTGTTAGCCGGCATTTTGGCAAATAGTATGCAGTGCAGAAGGGGACAAGGCATGCAGAGATAAATGGAGCCTCCCCCAGAGGCCACCCAGGGGAAAGATACAGAATCTCTGAGCCTGCTCCAGGTATGGACAGTCCCTTCCTGGGCTGCTAGCCAACCCACAGCACAGACAAATAACTCTGCTGCCGGAAATGTGAGATGACACCTCTGTCATCTACTGAAGGATCCCTATATTTAACTCAGCTGCTCATAAATATGTCATGGCCAAGTTAAAGGAAAGCCCTGGCTACTCTTTTCAAGTCATTCAGGTCACAAAAATGAGAGAAGATATTTGACTTTCTATTTTTTTTTGTAAATGTGTATATGTTAACCAGAGAAACAAACATGATTTTTAAAAGTTCCATTACTTAAATAACAAACAGTTTAAAAAACAAACAACAAAATCAAAACTAACTCACCATTTTCCCACTGGATTTCATTTCTGAAACACTCATTGTAAATGTTTTACTTCCCTTATCATATGTACAGTAATGTTTAATCCACGTAAAACCAAGCGGTCCTAATGAAAGAAAAAATATTTCAGATTTTGTTAATAAATGAGTTGTATCAACGTTTGCACATTCTCCGGTGCTATGATACGCAATTGAGTATCTCCATACACCATGCTAGTTTGTGATATTTACTGTGCATGAGAAAGAACAGAGGGACAGTGCTATAGTGTGGAGTGTTTTAGAATCATACAACGTGGCTTTACTTACAGTTCTGACACCTACTTTGTAAAACTTGTGAGTTACTTTAGATATGAGCTTCAGTTATCCCATCTGTAAAAGCGGTATACTTGTATCCCACAGAATCAGGAAGAATGAGGAATAAGAGTCCAAATTGTTAAAAATACTCTCCTTACTTCTGCCTGTATTCTTTACTCTTCAAAGCTGTCAGAAATATTCTGTTAAAAATTAAGCCACGTTATTCACTCCTTTGTTCAGAACCCTCTAGTGCCTTCCTATCTTACTCCAGATAAAAATCAAAGAAACTATTATCCACAAGGTTCCAACTAAGTGGTCTCCCATGCTTTCCTCGGTCTCACATCCCACTACTTTCAGCTTTGTGCACTCAGCTCGGGCTACCCTGGCCCCCTTGCTGGTCTCTGAACACAATGAAGGCATTCCTCCCCTAGGGCATTTGCAGTTGCTGTTTCGCAGGCCTGGACTACGTTTCCATTAGATAACTGCATGACTTGCACTGTTACCTCTCTTCCGGCCTTTTCCTAAATGTCACTTACATAATATGACCTTTCCTGGAGAGATATATGGTATCTAAACACCCTCATCTTGATACTTATCGCCCTTCCTTGCTTTCATTTCTTCTTGGCGGTTATCACTGTCTGAAATATGATTTTTTTTCAACTGATTTAGCCCATTTATTGTATCTCTCTGCCACAAGCTTTTAAGAATCTATGTGAGCAGAAACATGTGATGTTCAGCTGACTAGAATATGAATTCTTAGTCCTTACAACAGAGCCAGACATATAGTTGTCAGTCAATATCATCAAATGAATAATGAATAAAGGAATTAGTCATGTATCTTAAGACCTGACTGATCTTAGAGTTATTTCCTCTTACTCCTAATCCAGAAAAAACAAATTCAAATTACTCTTTAAAATGTAAATAATTTCCACTATCTATATTAGAAGAAACTAGTATGTGTAATGCTCACTTTCTTTTCCCCCCAAAATATCATGTAACCCTTTTCCATAGCACCCATGTTATTGTCCAGTATTCTCCTTGGCGAATTTACCAGAGAGTAGAATGCATCATTAGTACAACGTTTCCAAGGCCAAGGTGGAAGACTTTCAGTTTTCCCACAGGGAAGCTAAGAATCCTGCACCCAAACACCATAGTGGGCTGAGTGGATTGAAAATGGCGCTGTTTTCTATATATCAATAGCATCTTCATCCAAGAACCCATCTTGCTTAACACCTGAATTTTTCTAGCAGCTACTATGCACATGTTACTGCTGGCTTCATTTCAGAACCATGTTTAAAAGAAAGAAATTGAAATATAAAAAAGTACCTCTTGAGAAAAGTGTTTCATGAGCCATTTAATTTTTTTTCTTTCATAATAATGCCCTTGGTATCAAGTTTAATACTTAAGCCACTCCAGATTTTAAAATTACAGGGTGCAGCCATATACTTTGTAATCACAAAAGATTATATTCAATTCCATTTGGGGACCATTTCACACTATAACACTTAATAATTCTTGTTGATAATTCTGTTATATGTGATGTAAAAGACTTAAAGCCTTAGAGCTAATTAGTGGAAAGTGACTGGATAGAAATTTTCATATGTAGTGACTTCATACGAAGGTAGCAATTTATGAAGCAATATTAGCTATAATTTTAAAATAAAGCTGCTACAATGCTCTGATGACATTTTAAACCAAAGACCCTTTTTCCTGCCTCCATCTTAAGTTCAGAACCTCCTGAATTTAATCCTCGAGTTTGCTGCAAACACATGATGCTTTCTTTAAAGTTGACTAGTACTATGTCAGGGCAGATGTTTTAGACAGCAATTCTAAAATCCCCAAAAGTGTCTGGGAAAATAAAAATTGATTACAGCTCTAAAGTTGCAAAATAAAAGATGTTTAATTATCTTACCCAGCAATCACTTAAGGGGCTGAGATGAATATTTGCAGCGTGGAAGGGAAATTAACATTCATTGGATACCTACTAAGTACCCATATTTTATCTGAGAGCCTTTTATAACAGACACTATAAAGGGCATTTTAACAAAACAGCCTGTGACCTACAGATGACAATACTTTCATCAACAGGGCATGTGGCAAAAGTTATTCTTTTTAGAGAAATAATATGCTCGAGTTGTCTTATGAATTAAATGAGATAAATTGCAAAGAACAATAAGAGCCCACAGTAAGTACAGTATTGTTATTTTTGATATTACTGAGAATAGAGACATTTTACATATGATATCTCTAATTCTTGCAATATCATTATGACATGGGTTTAAACCTCTCTCTTTTATAAATGAAGAGAGACTGAGCTCAGAAAACTATTGGCACAAGTCACAGGTCAGCACAGGCATGGAATCCCAACACAGCTCTGACTGACTCTGGAACCCCTGCTCTTTCAGTTACACTCAAGTCTAACAGAATGTGATTTAATGCATGCCTCCAGGTGGATAACATAAATACCACAGATTCAGATAATGTGGAATTCTGTATCCAAACAATGAGCTAAGCGTACCGCATCACATCCATCTCCATTTATCACTCAATTTATGGCTTTTACTTACTATTGATCACTGGCTGCTAATTGTGTAAGCGTGTCTTATGCTTTCAATTACAGAATATAAACCTTGAAGCCAAATAATTACCTCATTTTTGTCCCCCACAGAACTTACCCACCTAGCGATAACAAGTACCTAATCGATACATCTTGGTAAACTGGTTAGTTTTTATTGTAAATGCTTTCAAAGATCCCAAGTTAGAAGGGGCTTTGCATATTTGCTCCTCATATAAAAATAATTCCAAAAGCATATAAATATATTTCTCTCTTCTTTATATCCCTTGGAAAAGGGAATGGGGAACATGATAGGTGGGAAAAGACAGGAGGAAGAGATCATAACGGGGCAAGAGAGAACTTCTGAAGGTGATGAATATGTTCATTATGTTGTAGTGTGGTGACAGCTTCACAGGTGCATGCATATGGCAACATTTATCAAACTGCATGTTTTAAACAGGTGCAATTAATTTATGCCAATTAGCCCCAATAAAGCAGTAAAAATAATGCAGGGAGATACATACCAAATCAAGATGGAAATTGTCCTGGGGAGGAAATAAATAGCAACAAAGAGAATGTGAATAAGAAGGAAAATGTAACTGTGAGACCCTCCAATTCAGACACTGCTAAGGGGCCATGACAACAGGGGCATAACCAAAGAAGCATTTTAGAAGGAACTGCTGGAAGCACTGTAGAAGATGGATTAGATAATGGGCAAGCCTGGAGGTAGGGGGGAGAAGTTAGGAGGTCACTGCAAGGGTCTCACTTGGGCTAAGGCAGTGGAGATGGAGAGAAGGTATGGAATCAAAGGATATTAAGAAGACAGAATAGACAGATTTGTCCCAAGGCTACAGAGAGACACTGGGCTAAGAATGGATTGCCTGGATTCTTATAGCCTAGGAGAGTGGGTGGTACCATTAAGAGAGATTTAAAAGAAAAAAAAACCACTCAGAGGGGAGATCAGTAACACAAAGGGCTTTATCATCAGTCCAGAATGACCTAGAGAAGTTGGACATCTTACAACAAAAGATACCAACATCAGGTAAGTGCACAAAACACGGTGCTTAGTCCATCCATTTAGCCCTCAAATTATGGAATATACAAATTATGCTTATAGACTGACCCAAATGTCCAACAGCTTGAGAATAGGTAGGCAAACCATGGTTCCACCCAGTAGGAATGAATAATATGTTCGAAGATGATGCACAAAATAATACTGCAACCTAATCTAAAGCTTTTGTGTTTAGAATAACATATCATGTGCCCATAAAGATTTCAGCAAGTGTGTAACACCTAGAAAAGTATTCAAGAAATAAAACATAATCAGACTACAAGAAATAAAAAAATCCAAGGATGGCACCTCCTCTACCACTTGCATGTTTACTGTCCCCACTGGCAACAAATTCTTCCAGTTGGTCAAATCATTTTTTGGTATAAAATGTGAGCTTCTCTCAATGTACTGTGACATGGAGGCTCTCAAAACTGTATGAAATCATTTAAAATCAAAATTCGAAACTTTCCTTAGAGTCCTTTCCAGGCTCAAGTAAAAAATATAACAATAAAATATAAAATAAAAATTTCCTTAGAGTACTAAGTGAAAACTATATATCCTATTGATGAGCCAAGGGATTGGTAATTTTTCATGAACTGCTGCGGTGTGGGGGGCCGGGGTGGGGGGGAGGGGGCGCGGCAGGGTCGGGTGAAAGCTTCTTGTTATGCACTAATTATAGAGTACCTAGGCAGATCACTTGTTTTATCATTTTTAGATACGAAAATAGACTAGCCAAGGTAAATAGTTATGAGAGAGAAAAATCCTAAAACCCAGATCTCCTGAGCCAGTGTTCCTCTGCCATCAAGTCCATGTGGTAATAAATGTTTGCAGAGTCTGCCGGATCAAATTAAATTTGCATGTGCCCTGCTACCCAACAAATGAGCATCACTTAGGCATGTCAAATATAAAATGTGCTGGCATTTTAGTCATCATGTTGCACATACAGTATATCAAAAGCGTTTCACATTGGTCCACAATGGAGTGGAAACACAAACTGTTTCTTCACCAAAAACAGCGCAAGAATGATGTCTTAGGGCACATCTGGTTTGAAAGAGTTAATGTTGTCAAAATAGTCCAACTAGTTCCACTTAATGACAAGTAACATGCACAAAAAAGTCCAGTTATACAATTCTGAATGGCTTTTTATTTTTATGAGAAAAATGTCCTTCATGTGAGGCAATTATAACAGTGCTCTACAACGAACTCAGGAACTAAAGAGAGCCAATTTGACCTAAGCATGATTTCCAATTTTACGCCCGTAAACAGACAGGGCGCAGAATTAAATAAAATAATGTTGCCAGAGGGTAAAACTATTATCACAGTCACCAGGATGATTCATCCCAATAAAGGCTTCGGTTTGCAATTTTCCATGAAAATTTAAGTTGAGACTAAGTATCACAATTAAATGCTAAAACTGAACTCATGTTATGGTATTGTCAGTGAAGACTCTAAGTTCCAAGTTCAACAATAAGCCAACTCAGACATCCTGATGGCAAAATGTAGAAAAACATCCTCACTTTGGTGGTGGTAGTGGGAAAGTAGATATGAAGCTATAAGAAATGTCAGTCTTCCTACCTGAAGGAAATACTACTAACCAAGTCACATCTCATGGTAATATTAACAGAATGCTAAGTCTAAGAGACGTGAAGTTACGTCTTCGTGACTCACGTTTCTCCTGAACATACAGATAGCCTTCCATCGTCCACTGGCTGGGTGGTCTGTAGTCCTGGTTGGCAGATTTCATCCTTTGCATCAATCGCTCTACCTCTTGTCGAGTACTTTCAAAATTATTCCTTGTCTTAAGTAAACAGAAAAAATAATTTCAGTCATTATATTCTACCAGGTTTCAGGAACACCGAGACTGATGTTTTATTTTGTTTTTATTTATTTATTTTTGAGACAGGGTATCACTCTGTTACTCAGGTGCTATCATGACTCACAGCAGCCTTGACCTCCTGGGCTCAAGTGATCTTCCTGCCTCAGCCCCCACAACAGCTGACTACAGGCACACACCACTACACCCGGCTAATTTTTTGTAGAGATAGGGTCTCACTATGTTTCCCAGGCTGGTTTCAAATTCCTGGCCTAAAGCAATTTGTTTACCTCCCAAAATGCTGGGATTACAGGCATCAGCCACCTGACCAGCCCAGAATAATGTTTCAAAACCTCAAATCGTACAATGATGACCTCGATTCTTTTGGCACTATTCACCACATCTATGACTTTCTGGTGTCGGGTCCCAAGGTCTGATTTGGAACTGATTTCATAAAAACTTCTCTGAACAACCTTCTGAGTGTTTCTCTTTGAATCTCTCTGTCTCTGTCTCTGTCTGTGTGTGGGTGTGTGTGTGTGACTTTCTTTCTATTTTCATATTCTAACATTATTACTTAGGAGGTAAACTAGGGCAATTAAAAGAAAATACGATGCACTACATAAAATTTGAATTCCCTAAATTCCTAAGGTAAGAAACAGAAACACAGGGACTTAGCTTCTTTCGAGGGAAAAAAACAAAGTAAGTTCATATACTTTTGATATATGTGACATTGAACATGTGAAGAAAAAAAGTTTGTCACCAGTATACCAAAGGCTTATTTTGAAGAAACAACATGTAGCTTGGTTTACTGGCACAGGTATTAAGAAGTGAGTGTATAAAATAACTCATATAAATCAATAGGTTTCCAAGTTCTAACTGCTTCTGTTGCAAGAAATAGATTACTCACTTTATATCAAGTTTATTTAAGCTATAGAAAGAATCAGGCTTTTCTCTATGAATACCTCTTTTGCATTACCTCAAAAATATACTTCTGAAGATATAACAATCACCACCACCTAACTCTAAGAAAGAGTTTGTGCCCCATGTAAAAAAAAATCTCCAAGTTAGGAAAATTTTCTTGTAACTTTCACTATTTTTGTCTTTCAAATACAAGGCTCTGATTCTTTTCCCCAATTCCTTACCTCTCTCCTGTTCCTGAATCCTAAGAATCAATGTAATTTTATTTAATGTGGAAGTAAATGATAAAAGTATTTCAGCTTTTATAATTTTCCCTTTTAATAGTGGCTGAAAAAGCCTAAATACATTCCATATTGAAAAATAATGGAATGAATTAAAGATGAAATTGATTCTGCTAGAAAATCTAAGTTAAATAAAAACTAAAACCCAAAACACAAATGAATAAATCCCCTTAACTATTTCGTATGGGACATTCTAACTGTATTTTTATTTACTGGACATTTCCACAATGGCAAGAACCAGATAAGCAGAAAAACACACTTTATAGAAAATTAAGTGAAGGTTTTCCAAGTTAGTTTAGCTATATAGCACTTGGCAGTCAGGGTTTCAGTTATAGTAAAGCCTCAACAATGAGAACATCATCATTTGTCAGGTTTGATAATGTGAAATGGGCAGGCTAAACTTTTGGGTGTGTTTTTATTTCATGCAAGTGTTGCTCTGCATTTGAACATCAGAATTTGTATAACTATACAATTAGAGACTAAAAGGATTGATCAGACAATTTCACAAAATAAATTCTGATAGAAATAGGTGGCCTGTTTGGAAATAATTCTCGCTTTATAAAGTATTTTCTTTTTCTCTCTTTTTTTTTCAGGTCAGATGGGTAACGTGCTGAGATTTTAACGAGGTACAGAGGATTGCACATCTCACACGTGCACATGGACACCGATCATCATGCCCATGAACTACAAAAAGATCTCTTGCTTATGTTTTAAAGCAGTTATTCTGAATGAATGCCTCAAAAGCACGTTTAAACCTGTTATTTGAAAATAATAAACAGTACATATTTTATATGCAATTTCAGAGAATGACGGAACCTTTGATATCAAAGTACAATCCTTCATTTCACAAATATAGAAATTTTGCTCTTAAAAATAAGACTTCTTTAAGGTCTTATTTTCAGTATTTTCTTTTCTAGTTTTCTTGAGGTATAATCGACAAATAAAAATTGTATATTTAACATGTACAATGTGATGTTTTAATACGTGTATACATTATGAAATTACCACAATCAAGTTATCAATCACCACAGTTACCATCTGTGTATGCTGAGAATATTTAAGTCCTAAACTCTTAACACATTTCAAGTATTCAACAGAGTATTATTAACTATAGCCACCATACTGCAAATTGGCTCTCCAAACTTATTTATCCTGCATCACCCAGTAAATTAACAAGAACACTGGATGAAGGCAAAAGTCAATAAACTTTCAGGTGTCTGCAACTGGGTAACATTTATTTTTATAAAATTTGTTAGTATAAATTTTTGTAACATAAGATTAGGGTTTTATGGGGTGTATTTCCTACTAGTAGCTAGAAAAAAATTGTAATACATTTATAAAGTGGTTTTTCCCAATTCTTGAAGTTTTACTGCATGTAGGCAAGTATTTGAAAGATTCCAAGGTTTGACTTGGTTATAACTTAGTTGCCCTGTAACATCAGATTTGCTGAGAGACAGTAAGAATAGTTATACTCTTACATTCTGCAAGTTGAACTGCAGCTGTTGCTTATATGGTGCAAATTCCTGGGCAAGTTCATATCCCTCGTGGTAAAAAGTAAATAAACCCTGAAGAAATGACAAAAGCTGCAAAGATAAAGAGATAAAGAAACCATGAAAATGTGTTTTAATGGTCATTAAATATAAAACAGGGAGAAAAGTATATTTCATTCTAATTCCTCAAACTAATACATTTTCAATGGCTTTGGCAAGGCAAGCAATAGATTTATGATCATAAAACAGAAACCACAAAAGGATTCTTATTTCCTTTTTGGTAGACAGTAATTTAGTTTTTGAGGCTGATCATGGGGACATCTGTCATGTTAACCATTCCGCTATTCAAATGCATTGAAGAAATATCCAGAAGACACCACTAAGATAAAGACTAAAGTGTGATGGCATAGATCCCATCCTGGAAGAGCTTCTAATCAAAACAAGGGGACAAAAGATGTACGGATGTAAGGAAGAACAAACCAGTAAGTCACAGATAAGAAGTACCAAGGGAAGGAACAAGAATTTGGCCAGATGGAATTAAGAAAATGTATCACAAGGTGGCAGTACTGATTTGAGTATCGAATAGCCAACATTTCAGCAAAGGAGTAGGAAGAACTCAAAACAGAGGGAAGTGGTGAGCAAAAGCACTGAACTAGATAGGTAACACAGGTCTTTCATTTCAGAGAAAGTAAAATCTTTACAAAGTCATAATTTATATGTTCCTAACCTTCTAATTTCAAGTTCATATGTGAATTTATGTTTTTATCCATAAATTAAGACAGGCTCTCCGTGGAATTACAGGACACAGGTTATATGGAAAATTACATTGAAAAAAATTATTTAAGCATTTTCATTTTATTCACGGGGATTTTATTTCACAGACTTGTCCACTAATCTTTCCAACAACCTCTTCCTGCAATAACGTTAGAAAACATGTTTGAAAAGTCAGTCATAACATATCTGTACTTTACTATTTTAAATCAAGGAAGAAACACAATTTGAAACCATTTTCTAATGTAAGTAACATCCAGTTACCTCCTCTGTCTGGGTAGGCAGGGAGGATTCAGCTACGCATCAACTAGTTACATATGCTATGATTGCCAACAGATAAACACTGGTTCTATCTGAAAACAATGACTTCATGCTTTTCTTACTACAAACAAATGATACACAGTCACGCTCCTTTCAGAAAACATTTTCAAGCCGTTTTTATTATATTTTAAGAACTTCTCTTGTTCAAACAGTACTGATGTTGTATCAAAATGCAGCATTTTCCCATTTACAATTATTTTACACTGTCAGTTTTACATCAGCTAAACTTATTATCAAACCTAATTATTCAATAGATTTTCTTAAAATAAATAATGCTATATTTGTCAAATTATTCAGTAAAATATATAGTCTGCCTGAATGCATATAATATGGCATAAATAAAACTGCAGCTTAAATTGGATCAAAAATACCTTTAATAAACATTTGCATATATAAAGCTTTTCAGAGAAAAAAATATTTTATATATATATATAAACACCAGTCTTCTGAAAAATCAACTAACAGTTTATGAAGCTGCTAAGGAAGTAGTGGTTCATGTTTACAATTTATAATTAGTTCACAATTAAACTGTCTCATTATGAACTGGTTGCTATACAAAGCAGATAGTACTTTAAAATCATCATCAGTATAAAAGTTAATTAAACTTCTAAAGAAGATTTTAAGAATATCTGTGATAAATCTTTCCATAAAACAACTAATTTCCTGAGATTCATCTTTTCTAATATTCTTGGTTTCTAGAACATGGAAAAAAGACAAAGTACACTGATGTTTTCAGAAGCATGAAGTAAACCATTCAGAACCATATCTAGAACATTGCTAAAAATTCTAACAAATGGTCGATTATAATTCTTAGGTCACAGAAGTTTCCAATACATTCAAATTGCTATGCCATGGCTTGATGCTCCAGCCCTAAAGTTATGATACAGGTCAAGTATTCCCAATCTGAAAATATGAAATCCAACACATTCCAAACTCCAAAATTCTTAGAGCACTGCTATGATGCCACAAGTGAAAATTTCCACACCTGATACTTTTGCTTTCTGATGGTTCAATATATACAAACTGTGCTTCATGCACAAAATTATTAAGAATATTTTATAAAATAAAATAATCTTCAGGCTATATGTATGAGGTATATAGGAAACATAATGACTTTCACATTTAGACTTCGGCCCAGTTCCCAAGATATCTCATTATGTATATGCAAATAGCCCAAACTATGAAAAAATCTGAAACACTTCTAGTCCTAAGTATTTTGGATAAGGGATGTCAATTTGTATTCTATTTCAAAAGATTAGACATCTGGAGAAGATGCTGGGTGCTCTCCATGGAACTACCTGTGAGACACTCCCTCACATGAAGGGCCACTTCGTGCTTGCAGATTCATTGAACCACACGTGAGCTATTGTAACTAAACCTCTTATGGATGTATTTTGACACAGATTTTGGTAAACCAATATTTCCCACTAAACTCTGCTTTTAAATTCTTCATCATGTTTTAACAAATAGATCCTGGTACCTGTATTTTATTCAGATTATTCTATATCCTCAGCATTTTATATGCAGCCAACTTCAGTAAAGAGGTAATCCATTGGCAGCTTCTAGCAGAATTCAGATTCACTTAGTAGCAGACAAATATCTTTTAATCTCATAATGCATGCTGAGCACCCCCAAGGAAATATACACTGCTATGGAAGGCACATAAGAATTATATACAAAAAACCATCTACCTTTTCCTTTTTGTTCCACATCTTGGGAAACAGCATTTGGAAGTTTAGTAAAGACCATGTTATAAAACACCTGCCTCTAGATGGCAGCAAAGTTAAATGTTTATAGGTTTAAATATATACTTGTTCATTTCATCCTCTACTAAATTCCAAGATATGAAACCAAAAGAACTTAACAAGATAGCCTGAACAGCCTTAGGAATTGGACTTTCCACATACTGTTTTCTTTGGTGAATCTGCCTGAATGGCTGGGATGTGAGGAAAAGACTACGGTTTCAGTTTACCCTAAAGTAAATTTGACCTTTAAAATAGTAACAGCAACCATAATAACAACTGCAAACTCCTAAATAGACAGACTACGTTTGAATATTAAGAAAGTTCCTTTTATCATTGGGAAAACCTCACACAGCACTTTATTATTCCCAAGGGCATAGAAACAAATTATTTGTCACTCCAATAACCCAACCAATTGGAAAAATTGATACCATACTTAAAGTCTTTTAAAATAACCCCATTACGAGCCAGAAAAGGAGCAAATATTCATAATTTCCCAGTTCATTAATAACCAATTAACTAAATGCAGTATGGATGTGGAACTTCCGAAGGTGTCAAGCCTTAAGTTACCACTGATGATGTAAATGGCAGATATAAGTAAGAGTTAAGAAAAGGGGTTGATGATATGAAGAACCTCTAAGGGGTAGATACAGTAATTTCAGATAACTGTTGCTCAAACTGAGAAGAACTCAAATGTAAATGCTTTTACAAGGATGTGATTCACTCCTACATGCTTGCCCTCTTTTCTGACTGATAATAATCAACTACCACAACTACCTATTTTCTTTAGCTTATTAAAATTCCCAAAGTGGTAGAGACGTCCCATCTTCCTAGAGCAGCACTGCTAATCATGCTCTTAATTTGTTCTTGAGTTTAATGGAATCCTTACAATCAATTTCTACAGAGCCCGCCCACCAGCTTTACCAACAAAATAAGGTTAGTTGTCAAATATAATTCAGTAACCATTTTTGACTACTCGGAACTGTAAGCACAAATCTTTTTCTCCTAAGAACTTCATCACTGATTAAAATACTGAACACTCCCTTCCCACAGTTAATGTCATATTTAATGACAAAAGAGTGAAGATGTTCCTTCCCCACATAAGATCAGGAATAAGATAATGATGTCCACTCTTGACACTTCTAATATTGTACCCCAGTCAAAAAAATTAAGCAAAAGAAATAAAAAGTGTCCAGATGAGAAAGGAAAATGAAAAAGCATTTCTGTTTGCAGATGCCATATATAAAATCCTAAAACATCTACAGTAAAGCTATTAAAACTAATAAACAAGTTTAATAAGGTTGCAGGGTACAAAGACAATAAAAAAATCAGTATTTCTACACACTTGCAATGAGCAATATGAAATTAAAGTTAAGAAAACAATGCCATTTACAACAGCTTAAAAAAAAACTACTTAGGAAAATGGATTTAACAAAAGATGTATAAAAGTTGTGTTCTGAAAACTAAAAGTTGTATTCTGAAAACTGTAAGACACTGTATAAAGAAATTAAGGAAGGTCAAAGTAAGTGGAAAACATCTCATGTTCAAAAACTGGAAAACTTAATATTGTTAAGACAGTAATATTTCCCAAACTGACATAGAGATTCAACACAATCTCTGTCAGGATTTCAGCTGACTTTGTTGTAGTAATTGACAAGCTGATTATAAATTTCATAGGGAACTGCAAGAAACCCCAATCAGTCACACACACAAAAAAAACTTACAACAACAACAACAACAAAACACTTCAAAACTTAACACAAAACAATAATCAACACACTGTGATAATGGCATAAGGGAAAACTGAAACCATAGTCTCTTCTTCACATCCCAGCCACTAAGGCAGATATATAAATCAGTGTAGCAGAAATGACAGTCTATCATACACATACGTTCTATCATCAACTGATTTTCGACAAAAGTAGTAGGACTGCACAAGGAGAATGAATAGCCTTTTCAACAAATTATTCTTCATATTTTAGGGACAATTGCATAGCCAAATGCAAAGGAATGAAGTTGAACACTCCCAACCCCCCACCTTATGGCATAGACAAAAATTACCTGAAAATGGATCAAAGATCTCAACTTAAGACTTAAATTATGAAACACTTAGAAAAAAGATAGGAAAAAATGTCTATGATGTGTTTGGCAATGGATTCTTAGGTATGACACCAAAAGCACAAACAGCAACAAAACAGAGAAACTTCATCAAAATTTAAAACTCATGCTTCAATGTACACTGTCATGAAAACTGAAAGACAAGTCACAGAATGAGAGAACATATTTACAAAAATCATTTATCGGATAAGGGGCTTGTATCTAGAATATATAAACAATTCTTAAAATTCAATAGTAAAAAGACAACTAACCTAGTTTAAAAATAGGCAAAGAAACTGAATAGACATTTCTTGAAAGAAAATACATGAATGGTCAAAAAGCAATTGAAAGATTCTTGACTTATTAGTCATTAGAGAAATCAAAACCGCACACAGTGAAGTCTAAGTTCAAAGACAGCTAGACCCAAAGAGTGAGATAATAGCAAGTGTTTGTGAGGACATGGAGAAACTGTATCACTCATACATCACTGGTGGGAATGTAAAAGAATGCAGATATTTTGGTGGTCCGTTATATGGCTAAACATATAATTACCATATGACTCAGTCATTCTACTTCAAGAGAGACAAAAACATGTATCCAGACAAAAATTTGTACATGAATGTTTACAACAGGGGTCCCCAATCCCTGGGCTGCAGACCAGCAGAGGTTGTTTGTGGCCAGTTAGGAATGGCAGGAGGTGAGCCGTGGGTGAGCTCTGCCTCCTGTCAGATCGGTGCTGGCATTAGATTCTCATAGGCGCTCGAGGCCTACTGTGAACTGCGCATGTGAGGGAATCTAGGTTGTGTGCTCCTTACGAGAATCTAACTAATGCCTGATGATCTGAGGTGGAACAGTTTCATCCTGAAACCACCACAAACACCCCTCCTCAATTCTTTCATGGAAAAATTGTCTCCACAAAACTGGTCTTTGGTCCCAAAATTGTTGGGGACTACTAGTTTATAACATTATTCGGAACAGTCAAAAGGTACCGATCAACTAATATTTGGATAAGCAAAATGTGGTCTATCCATACAATAAATTATTATTTGGCCTTAAAGGGAAATGAAGTACTGATGCATGCTTTAACATGGATGAACCCTGAAAACCTCATGCTGAGTAAAAGAAGCCAATCACAAAGGCCTTGTAATATACAATTTCATTTGTATGAAATGCCCAGAGTAGGCAAATTTATCGAGACAGAAAATAATCAGTGGATTTTTAGCATTAGGGGTTATGGTACGGTATACTGGGAATGATAGCTAAAGGGTATGATGTTTATTTTTAAGGTGATGAAAATGCTCTAAATTTTTTTGTGGTGATTGTTACACATATTTGTGCATATACTAAAATTCCATTTAATTGTATAGTTTAAGTGAGTTATCTGTGTGGTATGTGAATTACACCTTCATGAAGTTTTTTTTTTTCTTTTTTGAGACAAGGTCTCACCCTTTCACACAGACTGGAGTATAGTGGCATGATTAGAGCTCACTGCAGCCTCTACCTCCCAGGCTCAAGTGATCCTCCTACCTCAGTCCCCAAGTAGCTAAGACTACAGGCACATGCCACCATGCCCAACTAATTTTTGTAGAGATGGGGTTTCGCCATGTTGCCAAGACTGGTCTCGAACTCCTGGGCTCAAATGATCCTTCAGCCTAGGCCTCACAACGTGCTGGGATTACAGGTGTTAACAACCATGCCTGGCCTGAAGTTGTTTTTAAAAAATAAAAACAAATACTTCCCATACACAAAGCACCATAATGCACTATAAAAAATCATAATGTTATAAAGTAAGTTCCATCCTTCATATTTGCCCATCTAAACTTTTAAGAAGATTAGAAAAGCAAAGTCAAGGCATCAATTTTCGCACTGTAAAAGTGTCAGGCCTGTGAGTTAAATCTGTAGTCTTTGCAATTCCCCGCCTGGAGGAAACTTAGAGATAAACATCTTAAAGGATAGCTTCAAAATGACTACAGATTGCTTTAAGTCTAATGCATAGATGTGCAGGGGAGTTCATGGCATGAAAATGAAAGCATATAAAAATCTAATCAAATAAATAATGAGAAACTTGAAGATACAAAGAGAGCCAAGAATAGAAAGTGGCCAGTCAATGCCGGCCTGGAAAAGACTACTTTGAAAAAGGGAGGATGGAAGGACAAATGAATGAATGGACAAATATGTGCACTGATTAATAAAACAAAGCCATGGCCATCCATCGCCTTGGCAGTGAAAAAAGTCATTGGAATTACTGAAAAGATGGGTTTCTCAGCATTCAAGACGATGGAATTCAGATAAAGAGGCCTGAGGTACACTTTCTCGTGGTGAAGGAACAGAGGAATTGACGAATAGCCAGCTTATCTCTACAGCCCAATTGCAATAGAGAAGGTACTGTCATCAGCAAGGTGATAAAGACCAGCAGAAGCTACATGACTGATTTCTACCAAACACATAGGATGTATTTTTCTTACTTTTACAAAATTCTATTCACTAAGTTCTATTACAAATTTCCAATTTTCAATTAACAGTACCCTGAAACTTTAGATTTATCCAAGGACAATTATAGATTTTATTTTTATTTAAAAGCTTTGTGATTTCAGTTCTAAAGAATGACTGTACTTAGATTTTAAGTAGGATAGGCATTTAACTTTTAGTCCTACAGAGTTTCAAGAAACAATGACACTGCCTTATTTTTTTCACTTTGATTTACTAAATTAAAGCTAACTGATTATATTGAAAAAGAAAAACAACATCAAAAGGTTAAACTTTCAAGATCAGCACATCTATATACTAGCTGATGGACTGTTTAAAAAGACTTAGCCAGTAGCAGTTCGATCTCAAAATTATTTAAGCTTTTTAAATTTAGAGATTCCAAAAAGTATTTTATAGTATACTTCTTGATAATAACAAGCTAAAACATGTTAGCAAATTAAGCAAAATTTTCTTCAGCAAAAAATTTAAATCAAATTTAGCAGTCCAGGGAAGAGCATCAAAAGCACTATATTTTAGTCTATATATGATGATTTATCTGCATTTTCTGTATTAACTTTAAACATTAATACAAAAAGAGTAAAATGGAGTCTAAAAGGAATACTGTAGCATAGAAACGCTATTACAAAACTTACTCTAGATGTGTATTTAGAAGGCTAAAATTAAAACGTGTTTTTAGAAAAGCTACACAGGACTTTAAAGCCACAACTAACAAAGAGATGCATACATGTTTTTCACGAATTAAAATGTGTTTTTAAAAAAGCTACACAGGACGTTAAATTCACACTAAGAAAGGGATTCACAAATGTTATTTTCCTGTCTAGCAATTATAGCAAAAGTGAGGTAAACACTGGCTGGTGCCTTGTTGATGCTACCGATGTACCAGCTACAAGAGCTCTGTGCATTACCGGTGCTGGCTGATCCCCACCATGATCCTGGGAACTACACATTATTTTTGTCCTCAATTAACAGATAAAAATCTGAGGCAGAAGATTTGTAAAATGTGCCATATTTGCACAGCTGTAAGATGTGGAGCCAAATTCCATCTTACTCCAAATCATTTGGCTATTATACGTTCTGTCTCTGCTTATCAAAGTAAAGGTAAACCTCTTATTTTCTTCTAATTTTAAGAAATTAATATAACTACACAATAAAATTTTCTAATCATCCATTTTATACAGCCAGAGCAAATATTATCAGGAAGGATTCATTTCTGCAGTTAAGCAGGCACTGAGTATCTGGTACTATACCATGACTTCAGAGTTGGGTTCCGGGTTCCTATCTGCCACTTTAGGTTTATGGCCTTAGGCAACTAACAGTCTTTCTACAACTTAGCTTCTTCATGTAACAACTACTTCATAATAATGCTGTTACGGATTTACGTATGCTAACACAGAGAAAACACATAGCACGTAGTAGTTGCTCACAAAACATCACTCTAACGAAGCATGCTCAAAGGACATAATAAGCACACAGATAAGCTTACAGCTGAATGAACCATAAGGCAAATGAGTCATAAAAGATTCTGTTTTCTAAGCCACAAACCTTTATATACTATGAAATACTTTTGAGACGCCCTGGGCTCCTCCACAACTCTTATTTAAGCTGTTTGTGTTCAGAGTACTTCTAAAACTGCTTCTTCTAATCCATAAAAATTCTCATAAACCTCGGGTAGCTATAAGCAGCAGGTGAATATTACAGCTAAGAGTCAGAAGATGATGTTTCTCCCTCCTTGATCTCTGCCCCCCATCATAGACCTGAATTAGCGTATCATGTTGGCATATCTGAAAGGATAAGCCCACTGTTCAACAGAAACATAATATGAGCCACAAATGCAAGCCAATGTGTAAGTGGCATGACTTTAGCTCACTGCAACCTCCACCTCCTGCATTCAAGTGATTCTTGTGCCTCAGCCTCCCAAGTAGATGGGATTACATGCGCCCATCACCACGCTTGGCTAATTTTTGTATTTTTAGTAGAGACAGCATTTCACCATGTTGGCCAGGCTGGTCTTGAACTCCTGGCCTCAAGCGATCTGCCCACCTCGGCCTCCCAAAGTGCTGGGATTACAGGGGTGAGCCACCGTGCCCAGCCAGTAAACATATTTTAAATACTTTTAAAAAAAACCCAGTGAAATAAAGTTGAATAATTTAATACAATATATCCAAAATAGCATTTCATCCTGTAATCAGTATAAAAGAGGTATTAATAGGCTAGTGTCCATTTTTTCATATTAAGATTCTGCAATCTGCTGATTTTACATTTACAGCACATCTTAACCTAGAATAGCCTCATTTCTAGTGCTCAAAGTCGTATGTGGGTAATTGCTACCATACAGAATGGTGGGTCTAGATATCACCAGTGAGCTATAATCCCTTTCTATATAAAATATGATAAACTGGAAAAAAGATGGCCATTAAACTTATATATCTTATAAAGAACTGAGTTTAAAAAGCTGATATCATGCTGGTTGTGGTGGCTCATGCCTGTAATCACAGCACTTTGGGAGGCCAAGGCAGGTGGATCACCTGAGGTCAGGAGTTCGAGACCAGCGTGACCAAAATGGTGAAACCCTGTCTCTACTAAAAATACAAAAGTTAGCCAGATGTGGTGGCACACTCCTGTAATTCCAGATACTCAGGAGGCTGAGGCCAGAGAATCACTTGAACCCAGCAGGTGGAGGTTACGGTGAGCTGAGATTACGCCACTGCACTCCAGCCTCGGCAACAGGGCGAGACTCCATCTTATAAACACCAAATGCAAACAAAAAAACTGATTTCAGGCATGCTTTTGAAACAATAACATATAGCTTTTTTATAAATAATACATGAATGCTCTCTTTTAGTCCAAGTATCAGACCTAGTTTTTCTTTAGAATGACAATGTAGAAATATTTGTTCTTAATTTCACATGAATATTGTATAGAAGTTTTATGACAGGCAGTAGGATCTTGATATTAATTAAAACAATGTAAAATAATCTAAAATATATCATTATAAGGTAAATATTATTTCACGAAACACAATCCCCTGTTCATATTTTCTTTTTATATCTTACAACCTGTAGGAGATAAATCCCATCTCCAGGGCATCTGCTTTACTCTGACGCTTATTTGTTAAACTAATCTGGGCTAAAACTAGAATAGACTACTAGATTTCTGCAACATGCAACACCAACACAAACAAGCATTAGGTTTCTAAAAAATAAAAACTGCAAAGACATTAAAGTGTTTTCATGGCTTGTTATGTTTGTAGCTCCTGGGAGCTTTGGTTTAAAACTTTTCTCCTCCAAATTAATTTGTAAATGCATAACCTAAAGATCAACATCCATGCTAATGCTTCATTGATCCCAATTCTATTGTCATTGTTCAAATGGATATTAAGCACAATTCTATGGATGAGACTCTGAGGCTAGAAATGAGGACGAGACCAAACTGACAGTCCTATTTGGTTTGGCCAGAAGTTCTAATAGGAAAAACACAGCAGCCAGGAAAATATTTTGGAAGAAGGACAAATTTAACATCAATTTTGACTGTGGTGTTATAAGAAAGGCATGCATGACAGAAGACTTATCAGGACATCACAGCTTGGGATAAGGTAGAGGGAAGAAAACACATTTCAATTGAAAGATGGCTTCTACTTCTCTACGGTATTTTTACAGGAATTCATAAATTCTTGTCATTCCTTCTGCCACCTGTGAGCAAACATTTTTTACAATCTCCTCTTTATACATCTGATGTCATCTTACAGAATGTTCTAGTTCACTATTCCCAGACAGGATGGGCTATAAAAGAGACTTAGGGAAACAAGTGATCCCCATATCATCTTCCAAGAGGAATAAAGGCATACAGATGTGAAAGAATTTTTCCAGGTGTGAGGAGAAGAAACAGCACAGCAGACAGGCATAGTGTTTGAAGGAAATGGGAAGACACAAGGAAGAAATATACAGGAAAACTGTCAGAATTAATGGGGTCTCTGATGGTTTAGTGTCAAGAAGAGCTGAAACTCAAAAATCCCAAGGGGGAGGCAATAGGGAAGAAGTTTGCTAGCAAGAAGCGAGGCTTCAAAAACCCTGGCGGGATTCTGGAGTGGGACTTAGTCAATGGGAAGAGGAACAGGAACCATCAGTAGTGGTCATCTTCTCTGAATAGGAAATGTTAGGCTGGCTAGTTGTCCATGAGCCCCAGATGAGCTTCAGAAGATTCTCTAGGTCATATAAAGTTTAATCAGATCCTTAAAGGGTCTACTACATAAGAGGATAATCCTAGGGGATTTAAGGATTTAGCTGTTTGGTAAAAAGAACTTGAATTTCAGTTTGTTATTCTAAATAAAAGGTAAAAGTTAAATCCCTGAGCCTAAGTATTGGTCTTCAGTTTCTTAATCTTTCAAGCTGAAAGCGGGTCTTGGAAATTTGCCTACCGCCTAGTTTACAGGAGAGAGTCAGCAGGCTCCAACTTAAGGAAGAGGTCCTGGAAGCCAGGTAGGGACTGACAACTGTCCCCAGCCTCTGCTCTGTTTCAGTTTTCAATTATCTTTAGTGGATGGCTGGTGGATTTCCATTAGAAAATGATTTATGTAAAATCCTTTCCTTTCTTCTTATCATATCCACTAACATAGAAATAGAGTATATCATTTTTTATTATAAACGGATTTTTAAAAGGACTGACATAGAAAGAAAAGAATGGCTTAAATTAGATATTCGATTACTTATACATTTTTTAACTCTATCCTCTGATCTCATGGGAATTGAAGAATTCAGACAACAGAAGATTACCTGACTCGAGAGTAAACCTTTATTCATCATACATGCCACTTTATCAAGATGCCTATTTAGGCAATATTGTAACACATTAGGGTATCACTTGAAAAAAAATGCTAAACAATGAAGTAAGCTTATAAAGACCAGCCACCTGTTCTTTTCTGTAATGCGGTTTACATTAGGGAATCCATTATGTTTTACACTGACTTAGGAAAATAAATGACTTCATAGGAAAGTCAAGCAGATCCGAGCCCTGTGAGGAAGCGGGGCGCAAAGCAAAGGGGAAAACAGAGCCTTCAGTTTTCCCTCTCCATCTAAAGGTTTGGTAAATGGGTCACTTTACTGGTGAAGTGTATTCATTCATGTATAGATAATGTACATCCTCTTTTTATTTCTTTAATTAATACACTTTATTTTTAGAGCAGTTTTAGGTTTGCCAAAAATTCAGTGGAATGAGTGAAATTCCCTCATGCCCCCTCAGCCCACCTATTCCCCACCATCTATTCCAACAGCTTCCTCTCTTATTAGCATCTTGCATTTCTGCGGTACATTCGCTATAGTTGATGAGCCAATGCTAACACATTATTATTAAGTGAATCCATAGTATACATTAGGGCTCAGTTTTTGTACTATTCATTCTATGGGTTTTGACAAATGTACAATGATATATTCATCTATCGCTACTCTATTGTACAGAGAGTTTCACTGTCCTTAAAGACCTCTGTGTTCCAACCATTCATCCCTTCCCTACTCCCCTTTTATTTTTATAAATCATAATTTTGAAGAAAAATTATATATTATAGAAGAAACACTGTACTTTTTTTCCATAGACTGTTTTGAGCCTACTACTTTTTACAAAAAAACTAAAACTTACCGGTTCAACAAATTCAAACTTCTTTTTTTCTTGAACCTCTTGGATTTTAAAGACATATTCTAATGACGCTTCATAGAAGTTCTGATGTTCTCGGTCAATTTGTGTATCTGCCTAAAGAGAAAGACCAGGCAAAAAATGACACAGAGAGTGATTGCTGATAGTTCTGAATAGACAAGGACTCAATTCTTGCTCTGCTATCTTTACCAAAAAGCAACTCCTACAAAAAGTTTAACACAGCACTTATGATAGTCCCTACCGGCAAGAGCTTACAGTGTATGGGACAGGAGACCCACATGTGTGCGTGCACACACACACACACACACACACAGAAAGTACACAATAACCATTGCAGTGAAAAAAATTATTACAAAAGGAATATAAATGAAAATGAAAAATCATGGGATCGTGGACAGATAAAATTAAAATTTCTGAGACAAAATGGTGGTATTTGAGTTGAATCTTAAGACAAACAATTGACCGAATTATCAAAAATATTAAAAAGGCAGGGGCCATTTTCCTGAAAAAGTAAAGAGGCATGAAGGAGACAGATATAACTGTAGTATAAACACATGGAGAAGAAGAGGGAGAAGTGAGGATAGCATCATATTATAAAATATCTTGGATGTTGCATAACAAATGAGGATTTTAATGGAGGGAGAAGCATCTAAGAATATTAAGCAGAAGGACCACTTCATTAGATAAGATCTTAGATAATACTGGGAGCAGAGTCAAACCAATAACCAGACAAAAATTCAATGGCTCTAACCCGATGAATCATGCTTTGTCAATGCCATGCATATTTACTATATCTGATTTGCAATAAGGTTCTATTGACAAAGTATGAGAGTATTACTCAGTTGATTTCATTTTCTTTTAGACAATGCCTCTCTCTTCCCTCCTCTCTGCTCACTATCACCTCAGATGCACTCTTCAAAAGTGACTCTGGCTTAGCAGAGAGACATGACTTCCTTTTCTTGCCCACCTCTACCTTCCTTGCTGCCACCTGGAAGTTACAAAAGCAGATGAAAAGAAGGAGCTCTCTGGAGTACTAAGTACCCATCAACATCAATTTGGGAGTAGAAAACTTGAAGCCATTTATAATGGCAGTTTTACAAACAAAAAGGTTTTAAAAGATTTTATTGGTAAGACTTCCAGTTGCAGTAACCTATTAGTAATTAAGTTTTGGAGGAGTCAAAAATTATACATGTACTTTCAACTGTGCAGGAAGTTAGTGCCCCAACCCCCATGTTGTTTAAGAATCAGCTGTAATTATATATACTTATTATGCATTTAATTAGGGTAATTATGGATAATCCAATATTTACCAGCCATTCACCAGAGATGTTTAAAGTTGAGTATTCTAAGTTTTTAAGCTAACATATATGAAGAATGCATATATCAGGTGGGAGATTTGAACCCAAAACTTTTCAGCTCTCAGACATCATTTAGGAAAGACAGAGGCACAAACAAACAAACAAAAAAATCAGCATGCCACACAAATCATATTTCTTTTCTTCTTACCATCACATAGTGGAACACACTATATACGTAAGAATTAATTAATTTAGTAATGAGGGATAGATGGTAACATGTTAGTAAATGTAACAACTGGCTCCCTGGGAAGAAAAGCCTGATTTGCAGTATTTGTGGCTTCTGTGGTATAAATAACCTCAAAATGGTCAGTTTCAAAACACAAACTCAACATCACAGAATGTGAGAGCTGGAAGGAGATGTGGAAAAAGGGCTCTCCAGAGTGATTCTTAGCACACTCCTGGGGGAAACAGATGCAAGAATATTTTCAGTTTTAGGGCACTATTTTATTCCATAAGTTATTTTAAAAATTTTATTTACTTTAAAAGATAATGCAGTGGCTCACGTCTGTAATCCCAGCACTTTGGGAGGCCAAGGAGGGAGGATTGCTTGGGCCCAGGAGTTCAAGATCAGCCTGGGCAATCTAGTGAGATGCCATCTCTATTTTTTTAAAAAAAGAAAAAATATATAATATTACTAATTGTGTCGCCTAACACATGGGAATAAAATAGAATATTGAGACCTTTAGAATCTAAAATTTTTTTTTCTAGTTAACAGAACTGTTCAGAAAAGATTCAGCACAGCAGGCCTGACTGCTGTCTTTTGAAAGGTCTGCTTAAAAGGCTGGCCTTTGGCTGGTGTCTGGGAATGTTAGTTTAGGGAAGGTTTGCATCACTTTAACTGCGAAGAGGTGACTTACTGCACTTAAACTGTTTGTACAAACAATATGGTTTAAGCAAATACCTTCTTTCCCTCTGAGAGTGTGGAATTTGGGTATATGCCAGGCAGCGGGTGCTATGTGACCAGGCTCCAATAAACTTCTAGGCAACAAATCTCTAATGGACTTCCTTGGTGGACAACGTTTCACACGTCAAAGCTCTTTGCAGGGGGAATTGAGCATGCTCTGTGCATCTCCACTGGGAGAGCAATCTTAGAAGGCTGCACCTGGTTTCCCCCAAAATTTGTCCCATGTACCCTTTCTTTATTTCCTTTCACTGTAATAAATCTTAGCCATGAGTATGACTATGTGTTGAGTCCTGTGAGTTCTCCTAGCAAATTACCAAAGCTGGGGGTGGTCTTGAGGACCCCAACACAAAAGTATGAAGTCATTTCTTCAGAAACTTGTTTGCCATGCACAATCTCATCCAACTCACGCCCCTCCAAAAACGGGAATGGGAAGCAAAGAAAGGATAAAAGAGAAATAACTCTTGCTGTTTGGCACTTATATGTTTTCATAGCCTCCAATGTGGGCAACTGAAATTTGATAAACCAAAGCTGTTATGAAACATCATCCAGAGCATGCACTACTTACAGTACTTAAGGAATATGACAGTCTGATTTCTTTACAGCACAAGATGTAGAAAGGCATTCTTTTTTTTTTTTAATTGCATTTTAGGTTTTGGGGTACATGTGAAGTACATGCAAGATTGTTGCATAGGTACACACATGGCAGTGTGATTTGCTGCCTTCCTCCCCTTCACCTATATCTGGCATTTCTCCCTATGCTATCTCTCCCCAGCTCCCCACTCCCCACTGTCCCTCCCCTATTTCCCCCCGACAGACCCCAGTGTGTGATGCTCCCCTCCTTGTGTCCATGTGTTCTCGTTGTTCAACACCACCAATGAGTGAGAACATGTGGTGTTTGATTTTCTGTTCTTGTGTCAGTTTGCTGAGAATGATGGTTTCCAGGTTCAGCCATGTCCCTACAAAGGACAAGAACTCATCGTTTTTTATGGCTGCATAGTATTCCATGGTGTATATGTGCCACATTTTCCCTTTCCCGTCTATCATCGATGGGCATTTGGGTTGGTTCCAGGTCTTTGCTATTGTAAACAGTGCTGCAATGAACATTCGTGTGCGTGTGTCCTTATAGTAGAATGATTTATAATCCTTTGGAAATATACCCAGTAATGGGATTGCTGGGTCAAATGGAATTTCTATTTCTAGGTCCTTGAGGAAACATCACACTGTCTTCCATAATGGTTGAACTAATTTACACTCCCACCAACAGTGTAAAAGTGTTCCTATTTCTCCATATCCTCTCCAGCATTTATTGTCTCCAGATTTTTTAATGATCACCATTCTAACTGGTGTGAGATGGTATCTCAATGTAGTTTTGATTTGCATTTCTCTAATGACCAGTGATGATGAGCATTTTTTCATATGTTTGTTGGCCTTATATGTGTTTTCTTTTGTAAAGTGTCTGTTCATATGCTTTGCCCACTTTTGAATGGGCTTGTTTTTTTCTTGTAAATCTGTTTTAGTTCTTTGTAGATTCTGGATATTAGCCCTTTGTCAGACGGGTAGATTGCAAAAATTTTTCCCATTCTCGGTTCACTCTAATGATTGTTTCCTCTGCTGTACAGAAGCTCTGGAGTAATGCCATACTGGAGAAACAGATCTTACTGGCAAGCAGCAGAACCAAATAGTTATTAAGTAAACTCAATCAATATTTATAATCAATTATTTTGATAAAGGTGTACATGGAGGTTATTAAACAAGCAGATAATTAATACTAAGTAATAGAACTGAACACAATTTGAAATGATTAATATTCATAATATCTCATGTGGATGATTAAAGGAAAAGGTAGTTTTTGTAAAGAAGTTATTACTATGAATTCTGAAATTATATATGTGTACATATACGTGCTTGATTTAATGTATACATATATGGTGAATGAAGTAACATATCAATCAACATATTTATGTGTGTATACAGGATTAATACACATGTATAAAATTAAATATAGGCTAGATACCAAAAATGGAGCCGAAATACAGCAGCAGAAATAGGTGGCAACATGAGGACAAACACTTGGCCAAAATTGCAATAGAGATTTAGCCTGAACATATGTAATAACAGGAATCAGAAAACAGGATCATAGCCACAGAGAAATCTATCAAGTAGGCCCGCTTTCACTGAAAGAGCAAACAAGAGTAAAGTTTAATTAAATTCACATAATGTCTCATATTGCCACAGTGTTCAATTTATGGTCTGAGTTGATTTATTTCAATGGGTGATAGAGTAAAATATACAAAATAATGTATCCTAATATCTGGAAGGAGCTAAGAAAATGAAAGATATCTCTCTGAAGCTTCCTAATTAGACATAAATGATAGTAATTAAGTGAAGATTGCTTGATTCCAGAAACTACAACCAATATTTTCCTCATTAGTAGTTTCACACAATTTTAAATCACCAAGTTTCCATCATACTTTGAAATTAGTGGTTTGAACACACAATATGGTTCAGAGTTGTGACTCTCAAATGAATATTTCTATATTCATCAATCAGCAAAGTGAATGCCAACAGAAAACTGGGCCGAAAAATCAACACAGTGGATCACTGTGTATTCAGATATTTACTCAAAAAATCAGAAATATGGAATCAAATATTAGGATATGATAACCATGCTGAAATGATAGTCTCTTATTTCCAAACAGTCTTGTATATAAAATAAACATTTCATAGATGTTCAGGAGAAAGTACATTCAATTTTTTTTTTGAATTTCAGTGCTGTTCTCCTAGACCCATTAGAGAGAATGAAGACATACATAATTATTCTCCTTAGCCATTTATAAATACTCCAGCAGATGTGTTATAGAAGTATTTTTTTATGGTCTTGCATGGAATAACTCTCTCATCATAAAATATAAATATAAATGTTTAAGATCTTAGAAATTACTAGTAAAATAAAATTCAGAATCACACCCTATATAAAAATAAAATATTCCCCTAGCTTATTTGTTACATTACTTCACAACTTCAAATAAACCTATTAAATGCAGTGTTTGATATTCAGAGGCAGAATTGAAATATGTTCTCCTATTTCGTTCACTGTGTCATATATACATGTGGGTGCATGTGTGCATTTTGTTGATTTTTTTTACAATTCATTCTAGTGTCTTCAATATCTTCAGTGTGTTTTTCTCTCTCAGAGCCTCTGTAGAAGCTTGACATTCACAGGGCCAATGCCATTTATTTGGGCTCAGTAAATAATCAGAGAATGAATAAATGAAAATTTCCATGAAATGTAGAGTCAAAGCATAACTTTGTTCAAAATCTCCTGGCCATATATACATGCCTATTTAGCTAATTTTTTTATAATGTAATTTTTATTCCAATTATTACCAGGATATTAAAATCATGAGGCCAGTTTGGAAAGTGATTTGAATGTGTTTGATTACCCCCAAGCGATATAAATTTTGTAGTATTGGCAGGCTTTATGAAAAGATTTTTATACTCATGCCCTTATTCAGATGGCATAAATAAATTACATCAATAAAGCATTTTATTAACTCTGCTGACAATGTACACAGTAGTAATTTGTTTTGTCAATAAATTGCTGATTTTTACTGGGCATGTCATTTTTTAAACAGAGCAAAAAATGCAGCCACATAGAGACCTGAGGCAGAAAATAAAGGATTTTACAGACAATATTTTTTAAAAATAAAAAATGTGAAAATGTGAATAATAGAATTTAGTTAAGATAGCAAAAACACCATAATTAGTATAACACAAAAAAGCAACACTTCAACTGTTTGGATGATATTCTGCCTGTATTAATATGTATCATATATTATTATAAAAATGATTTATTTTGAGACTAACACTCAGTTCAATATAATATTTTGAAACATTGCATTGCTTGTAAATGTCTATATCTGTTGTGATCTTTTATTATATATTCCACAATCAAAGAGATTTTATTTCAGCCACTACTTTATTTGTTTGAGTTTGGGGGAATGAGTTAATCTCTATGATTCTCAGTTTTTACATTGTAAAAAAAATAGTGCATATGATGAAATAATTAATATTTCTCCATTAATCTTATCAAAGTCATCAACTTTACTATTCTTTTAAAAAACCCAGTGTTTGCTTTTGATGATCCTCATGTCTTTCCTTTATATTTCATTAATTTCTGCTTAGAAATTTTAATCTCTTTGCCCTATTTTTATGTGGGTTGGGTTAATCTTGTGGTTTATTTTTTATGTATTTAGGTTTGATATTCAATTATTTTAATTTTTATATTCTTTTTTATTAATACAAGCATTTACTGCTACAAATTCCCAATTAGCATGATTGCTGTATCAGTAAACTTTCATATATACAGTAGTTCCATTAATTCTAACTGGAGTTTTATTTCTATTATGATTCCTTCTTTCACTCATCAATTTTTTATGTGTGTTTCCAATTGCCAGATATAGGGACTACAATTTTTTAGCATTAATTTATCATTTAGTTGAATTAAATTTAGAGAAAGAGTTTGCACAATAGACATTATTTGAATATTTTGGAGTGTAGTCTGTTAATGATTGGAAATACTTTTATAGCACTTAGATGTCTGGAGCTGTTACAGAAGGCTTACATATGTTAAGTCACTTAATCATCATAAGAATTATGAAGAAATAGTCCCCACCTCTGCATCACATTTAATAGCACAGGTTGTTAATACTCAGAGGAAATTATGGGGGTGACTGGTTTTAAAATAACATACAACAGTTCCAAGACTCTATTGTGATAATCTTCCTCAGATTTTTCTTCTGTTTATAGAAAAATAAATCACTCCACAGAGTCTTGTTGCATAAACATGAAATAGAAATATATGCAAAACATATATATCTGCCTGAGAAAATATCTATTTTGAGTATGCTAATTTTCTCCATCGCTAAGAATGGGAAAGAGTACCTACCATAAATAAAAATCAGCCTCATCTCGTGTGGAAGAGAATGTGCTCTAGCCAAACTGATGTGTAAGTGAAAACTTTGTTTTTAAGAAAGCAGCCCAAACAATAATAAACCTTGAGAAAAAAATTAAAAATAACAGTAAAACAATTTAAAAACTTCAATCCTCACATTTACTTTAATGTTCATTTACTATGTCATATACTATTTGTTCTTACCCCTAAACCCTGGCTGCTGCCTCCTATTGGCTGAACTAACTTTAACCAAAATTTAGGGGAAAATTACTGTCAAACTTCACAGTTAAAACAAAATGTCTTAAAGGAAAAAACACTATTCTAATTTAGGTTAGAGAGTTTGAACTAGAAATATCACTTTGTGCAGTTAAATACAATGTCTTAATTTCTTAATTAAATATTTTCTATCTTATGCTAATTTTTAAAAGATTTCTGTTGTATATACTATTCATGTATTAAAATGAACACATTAAAATGTACTCTAATATTAAATATAAAAATTCAACTTGAAATAGTCTAATTCAGTTAGAACAAAATGTATAAGATATTTAAGATTAATTTAAATCAAAAATCAATCAAAATACATAGTTATGTATTTATTATATAAAAGTATATTATATATATATATATTAAGCAACTATATATTATCTATATATATAAATCCTTAGCAAGTGTTATCCTAAGGGTAGGTGTAGTCTTCCTGAGAATTATTCTTTAGGAGAGTTTTTACAGTTATACTTAAGAAATATTATCTTTTACTTCTAAAATTTGCTGGTTCCAATATGGAGATTATAATATAATTCATTAAGACATTTTATATGCAAATATATTGTTTTAATCACTTCATATGTATGTTAACTTTATTTCTATGAGAAATTCTGAATGAGCAAAAGCTGGAAGCATTCCCTTTGAAACTGGTACAGAACAATGATGCTTTCTCTAACTACTCCTATTTGACACAGTACTGGAAGTTCTGGCTTGAACAGTCATGCAAGAGAGAGAAATAAAGGGTATTCAAATAGGAAGAGAGGAAGTCAAATTGTCTCTGTTTGCAGATGACATGATTGTATATTTAGAAAACCCCATCATCTCAGCCCAAAAACTTATTAAGCTGATCAACAACTCGAGCAGTCTCAGGATACAAAATTAATGTGCAAAAATCAGAAGCATTCCTATACACCAATTATAGACGAGCGGAGAGCCAAATCATGAGTGAACTATTCAGAATTGCTACAAACAAAATAAAATACCTAGGAATACAACTTACAAGGGATGTGAAGGACCTCTTTAAGGAAAATAACAAACCACTGCTCAAGGAAATAAGAGAGGACGCAGACAAATGGAAACACATTCCATGCTCATGGATAGGAAGAATCAGTATCATAAAATTGGCCATACTGCCCAAAGTAATTTGAAGAATCAATGCTATTCCCATCAAGCTACCATTGACTTTTTTCACAGTACTATAAAAAATTACTTTCAATTTCATATGGAACCAAACAAGAGCCCATATAAACAAGACAATCCTAAGCAAAAAGAGCAAAGCTGGAGGTATCACACTATCTGATTTCAAACTATACTACAGGGCTACAGTGACAAAAACAGCGTGGTACTGGTACCAAAAGACCAATGGGACAGACCAGAGACCGCAGAAATAACACCACACATTTACACCCATGCAATCTTAGACAAACCTGACAAAAATAAGCATTGAGGAAAGGACTCCCTATATAACAGATGTTTCTGGGAAAACTGGCTGGCCATATGCAGAAAACTGAAACTGGACGCCTTCCTTACACCTTATACAAAAATTAACTCAAGATGGATTAAGGACTTAAAAGTAAGACCTAAAACTATAAAATCCCTGGAAGAAAACCTAGGCAATATCGCTCAGAATATAGGCATGGGCAAAGACTTCATGACTAAAACACCAAAAACAAGTGCATCAACAGCCAAAATTGACAAAAGAGATCTAATTAAATAAAAGAGTTTCGGCTCAGCAAAGGAAAATATCAGCATGAACAGGCAACCTATAGAATGGGAGAAAATTTTTGCAATCTATCTAACTGACAAATGTCTAATATTCAGAATCTACAAGGAACTTAAATTTACAAGAAAAGACAACCCCATCAAAAAGTGGGCAAAGGATATGAACAGACACTTCTTAAAAGAGGACATTTATGCAGCCAGCAACCATATGAAAACTCATTATCACTGGTCATTAGAGAAATGCAAGTCCAAACTGCAATGAGATGCCATCTCACACCAGTTAGAATGGCAATCATTAAAAAGTCTAGAAACAACAGATGCTGGCTGGCGAAGATGCAGAGAAATAGGAAAACTTTTACACTGTTAGTGGGAGTGTAAATTAGTTCAATAATTGTAGAAGACAGTATGGCAATTCCTCAAGGATCTAGACCCAGAAATACCATTTGACCCAGCAATCTCATTATGGCATATATACCCAAAGGATTATAAATGATTCTATCATAAAGACACATGTACACGTTATGTTTATTGTAGCACTATTTACAATAGCAAAGACTTAAAACCAACCCAAATGCTCATCAGTGACAGACTGGAGAAAGAAAACGTGGCACATATACACCATGGAATACTACGCAGCCATAAAAAGGAATGAGTTTATGTCCTTTGCAGGGACGTGGATAAAGCTGGAAACCATCATCCTCAGCAAACTAACACAGGAACAGAAAACCAAACACCGCATGTTCTTACTCGTAAGTTGGAGCTGAACAATGAGAACACATGGACACAGGGAGGGGAACATCACACACTGAGGCCTGTTTTGGGGTGGGGGAAAAGGGGAGGGAGAGCATTAGGACAAATACCTAATGTATTTGGAGCTTAAAACCTAAATGAAGGATTGATAGGTACAGCAAATCACCATGGCACATGTATACCTATGTAACAAACCTGCAGGTTCAGCACATGTGTCCTAGAACTTAAAATAATAAACTCTTAGTCTGTAAAAGGATGGGCCTCTAACCTCGGCCAAAAGCCCCTCTCATGTTTGTTTTCTCTAAAATAAACCTGTCTTAACTGTCAAAAATTAAAAAAGAGGAAGGAAGGAAGGAAAAAGAGAAAAGAAGGAAGGAGGGAAGAAAGGAACGAGAAACAGATTTTTGATATTTAAAGTAGCTGTTCCAAGGTCATGTAGCTGGTGAGATGGGAAGCTAATTTCTGACCTTGTGCCTCTGTGATTTATGACCAATATGTTTTAATCCTAGTATTAGTATAATGAAAACCAACGAACAGGAGAACTATCATGTGAATTTCATACAGCCCTCATAGTATTCATTTAAGTCATGATTATATTAGGAATAATATAAAAATAAATGCAAATAAAAGTATAAAATGTGTATCTTTTTATTTAAATGGTTAACTCCTTAAAAGAGCTAAGTACATTTACGTGTATTTAGTATCATTTTTTGTGTAATACATTTGTATTAATGATGACTGTTGTCTTATTATCACATTGATCCCTATGCCAGATTTTCCTTTAGGATATAGTTGTTTTAAGTATAATTTAATATGAAAGTTTTAAATTTAAGTGGTTTCTTGAAATGTCTAGTGCTTAGTAGATTTTGGTCACAGAGATCAAATAGCATTGTATTATTTTCTTGAGTTTGTAACACATTCTATTGCCTCCAGTATAATTTAGTTATAATTTAGCAGAAAAATATTGCTGCAGGCATGTAAATGTTTAATATCATTCAGTCTCAATTAGATAAGGCATATTTCTTTATTTTTCTCTGATTATAAACCAAATGTTAAATTTATTTTCCGGATGTGACAACCTTGACTGAAACGACATGTTTTACACTATACCTACTGCCTTGCTTCCTCCTCCTCGGAGGTTACTCATCAAAATTGATTCATCTTTTCTGAAATGATTTGAAACAAATATCCTTTATCTCATGTGAATATGCTCTATAGAGATATTATCTAAACAGGTTATTTTTAATATGTAAAATGACTTTCAAAAGATTCAATGTGTTTTATTATTGCATTAAAATTTACACAGATGATTTAGTGTATTTCCACTGTTGTATTTTCTGTGTGAAACTTGTTTTATAATTTTATGTAAATAAGTGTACTTAAATGTGAAACTGATGTGAAGCTTCAAAAATCATAGATCTAGAGAGGGTGTAGAAAGTTGTGGTCTATTTTTTTTTTCTCAAGCCTTAACACAAATATGTCCTTATAGGATATTTTCCTTTTAATTAGCAATGTAATTGTTAGCAATATTTATTTTTAATTTGCTAAAATGCAAAAATAAAATGCCAATTATCAATCACCTTTGCTAAAACAATATCTTAAAGCATGATTAGTTTATGACGGTCATCTCCATTTTTCTGTCTCAACCCCACCCACCTTCTGTAAGCAATCATCAACTGCTCCTTTCCTGCATGTGTTCCCCCTATTTGTTTGTTTACTTCATTTCTCACCAATCCTGGGTTTATATTAATCCTATTTCTTCATGTCCAGACTATTAAAATAGCTGAGTTTTCACTGCATCTAATATTCTCCTCTACCATCTACTCTGAACTTAACAACAAATCTCCTTTTTCCCCAGGAGCCTACTTTATAGCCTTTCTTCTCAAAATTTTCAGTGGATTCTTACTGCCAAGGAAGATTATTAAGTACCTCAGTCTTGAATTCCAGACACTAAAAAGTAGTGTCTTCCCAGACTTACCTTCCATTATTTTCCTACATTGGAAACATTTAAACTGCACAGCTTTATACATAATATTTTGATTGTATTTTTCACCACTATTCTTTTATCACACCATTACCCTTAAATGTAAAACTGCTTTGTTTCCACATTTTTCCCTCTCGCAATTCTACTCTTCAAGCTCTAGCTAGCTTAAATCTTGCTTATTTCAAAATGTCATTTTTAAGCACTGCAGGGAAAAGTGTTATTGTTTCTACCCTAAATGCCTATCTAATTCAACATCTGTCTACAGTTATGGATGTATTATTTACTACTCCATACAACTGTAAAAGGCATTGCATATTTTTCATTTCTAGGTTTGTTTTTAAGAACCTATTCTTGTTACCCTGGTTCTTAGAAGGGTGATTTGCTGACATGGAACATATATTTGATGAATGGAGATGCCATTTCCCTACCAAGAAAAGTGGAAAATGATGGAAAATTATTCAAAAGACAGAGATAATTAATGATACTACAAAGGATTAGACTTCCTCCTACATAGAGTCTTTGTGCTATGTCAAGTATTTCTTTATTGATATTATGGTTGAACATTTATTGAGCATAGAAAATAGGTTTGGCACAGCATACAACCCAATAGATAGCGTAGTTTCTGTGAATGAGCTTGAAATATTCCTAAAATGAATAAGGCCCAAAAGAATGTCAATGACACATGTCAAAAGGATATTCCTTTTGCCATCCCCTTCATTTCTATTTCTTATATATATTTTTTCTAGTTTTGATCCTCTTTTCACATGACTGGAGGATTACAACTGCTTCCATGCAGGTTTTTTCTTTTCCAATACCGTTTTCCCCTATGCTTGTCTTTCTGAAGTCTTAAGTATACAAAATGTTTTCACTCAGATTCTTCCCTTAATTAAAAACACTGAATAATTTCCCAGTTTTACTACGTAATATAAATGATAGTTTCTAAATTCTAATGTCACTATCAGTCCAAATAAATCTCCACTGTTTTTTTTAATCCCTCCAAGTTTGTTCCCAATACCTTTAGAAATGCTATTACTGCCCCACCTAGAAGCAAACCTTAGGTTGTCACATTATTACTCCTCTGAGTAATCAATTATATCAAAAATCCCATAGATATTTCATATGCTTAACCTTTTTCTTTGTAGTATGTCACTTTCAATGATGCCTAAAGTGTGTGAACTACATTTCACCTTAAAAATAAAACTAAACTAATGAAACAAACTAGGAGACCTCAGAATATACACCCCTTCTGGCATCCCAGAATGTCTATTCTCCCTATCCTATCTATATTGAAATTGACTTTTTATTGCAAGTTATAAGTTTTAAATTTATTTTTAAATTATTTTTTAATTTATTTAACTTTAGGTGTATACTATATACAGCATTTCTCCCCATGTTATCCTTCCCCACATTATCCTTCCCCACCCTCCACACTCTCCCCACCCCTGCTGTCCCTCCCCTACCCCCCTAACTGCCCCCAGTGTGTGATGCTCCTCTCCCTGAGTCCATGTGTTCTCATTGTTCAACACCCACCTATGAGTGAGAACATGGTGTGCTTGGTTTTCTGTTCTTGTGTCAGTGTGCTGAGAATGATGGCTTCCAGATTCATCCAAGTCCCTACAAAGGACATGAACTCATCCTTTTTTATTGCTGCATAGTATTCCATGGTGTATATGTACCACATGCTATTTGTCCATTCTATCACTGATGGGCATTTGGGTCGGTTCCAGGTCTTTGCTATTGTACACAGGGCTGCAATGAACATATGTGTGCATATGTCTTTATAGTAGAATGATTTATAGTTATTTGGGTATATACCAAGTAATGAGATTGCTGGGTCAAATGGAATTTCTATTTCTAGATCCTTGAGAAATCACCACAATGTCTTCTACAATGATTGAACTAATTTACACTCCCACCAACAGTGTAAAAGTGTTCCTATTTCTCCACATCCTCTCCAGCATCTGTTGTCTCCAGATTTTTTAATGGTCGCCTTTCTAACTGGCGTGAGATGGTATCTCAGTGTGGTTTTGATTTTCATTTCTCTAATGACCAGTGATGATGAGCCTTTTTTCATATGTTTTTTGGCCTCTTAGATGTCTTCTTTTGAAAAGGGTCTGTTCATATCCTTCACCCACTTTTGAATGGGGTTGTTTGTTTTATTCTTGTATATCTGTTTTAGTTCTTTGTAGATTCTGGATATTAGCCCTTCATCAGCTGGGTAGATTGCAAAAATTTTTCCCATTCTAGTGGTTGCCAGTTCGCTCTAATGATGGTTTCTTTTGCTGTACAGAAGCTCTGAATTTTAATTAGATCCCATTTGTCTATCTTGGCTTTTGTTGTCATTGCTTTTGGTGTTTTAGTCATGAAGTCCTTGCCTATGCCTATGTCCTGATTGGTTTTGCCTACGTTTTCTTCTAGGGATGTTATTGTGCTAGATTTTATGTTTAAATCTTTAACCCATCTGGAGTTAATTTTAGTGTAAGGTGACAGGAAGGGGTCCAGTTTCTGCTTTCTGCACATTGCTAGCCAGTTTTCCCATTTATTAAACATGGAGTCCTTTCCCCATTGCTTGTTATTGTCAGGTTTGTCAAAGATCAGATGGTTGTAGATGTGTGGTGTTGCTTCTGGGGACTCTGTTCTATTCCATTGGTCTATGTCTCTGTTTTGGTACCAGTACCAGGCTGCTTTGATTACTGTAGCCTTGTAGTATAGTTTGAAGTCCAGCAGTGTGATGACTTCGGCTTTGTTCTTTTTGCTTAGGATTGTCTTGGCTATGCAGGCTCTCTTGTGATTCCATATGAAATTTAAAGTGTTTTTTTCTAGTTCTGTGAAGAAGGTCATTGGTAGCTTGATGGGGATAACGTCAAATCTATAAATTACTTTGGGCAGTGTGGCCATTTTCACGATATTAGTTCTTCCTAACCATGTGCATGGAATGCTTTTCCATCTGTTTGTGTCCTCTCTTATTTCATTGAGCAGTGGTTTGTAGTTCTCCTTGAAGAGGTCCTGTACATCCTTTGTTAGTTATATCCCTAGGTATTTTATTCTCTTTGTAGCAGTTGGTGAATGGAAGTTCACTCTTGATTTAGCTCTCTGTTATTGGTATATAGGAATGCTTGTGATTTCTGTGCATTGATTTTGTATCCTGAGACTTTGCTGAAGTTGCTTGTCAGTTTGAGAAGATTTTGGGCTGAGACGATGGTTAAATTTTTTTAAACAGAGAAAAATATCTATCTCATGTACCTTAAAATCAGACACAAGTCCTATATCTGGCTTGGCTTGAAAGGAAAGCTCAATGGAGGTGACTGGCTGCATTTTGTCCGACACTGTAGGCTGCCCATGACCATGTTTCAGTCTTTCCATGAGCCTGCTTCCTACATAATGGTATAATAGACATAGGAGCTAAAGATTTCATGTTTTCAACCACCATAACTTGGGAAACACAAGATGTATTTCCATCTTTGGAATTCCAGCATCGGTCAATCACATGCACGGACCCTAATCTGTTACTTGCTCACCCCTGAAGGAGTCACCTGGCTATGGCTGTGGAAAATTCATACTAGCTTGAGATGATTTTTAAGGCTGGCATGAGATTAAATATTGGAGAGATTGTGAGAGAGGTAAATTTCACAAAGAAAAAGCATTGAGCTACTGATTAAGTAATGGATTATAGACGTGTGGGGATAAAGAACAAATACCTACTATGCTAGGTAATCTTGAATAAGTTGTCAATAGCACATACTTTTCTTCTGATTTACACCTCAAAAAGCTACACTACAGTTTTTAAACTCCATGAATTTATTAACATTTCTGTAATCAAATCCACATTTGGTTAATGACCACTTTTTGAAAACCTTTAACTGCTTTAATAAATGTTGAGAACATCCTATGCCCTTGTTACTGTTAAGTGCACTTTGGATAGATTCATAAAGAAAGTAGACAGTAGTCTTGGCTCTAATGGAGCTGGCATCTGAGAAAAGGAGACACCAATAAGCCTTAGACATGCAAAATTAAGAAAAGTGTAAATATGCAGGATTGTCATGGAGCAAAAGACATTTCAACAAGAGATCAAAAGAAGTGAGGGAGTTTGCCAAGTGGCTGTGAGGAGGTACAGGTTTCCAGGCAATGACAAGAGTGAGTACTAAGATCCTGTGGGTACAAAATGTCTAGAGGTAAAATAATAATAGGGAGGGTGGTTTTGCTAACGTGAAGTAGCCTCATAAATTGAAGAAATTGTTTATGTTTAGATCCAGGTATAATCAGACAAAAGACTCTAGTAAGGATTACAGAGTTTTCTCTCGGAGATGTGGACAGGAATTTCAGGATAAGAGCAGAGAGATAGTGTGATCTGATTCATATTTTAAAGAAATTGTACTCATATGTTGATAATACTGTAGGGAGACAGGTAAGAAGATCTCCTGAAAGGTTGATAATCCCAGGGAGATATTATAGGGGTTCTGAACAGAGTGGAGTCTGTTAAGGTGATGTGAGAGTACAGGTTTTAGATATATTTTAATGGAGAAGTTGAGAGGATATTCTGATGGCTTGACTAAAGCATGTCAGAGAAAAAGGAAGTATGAGCCATTTTAACTTATTTAGCCTCAGCAATTGCAATTAAGAAATGTTCTTCCACTGAAATAGAAAGACAGTAACTTGAACCAGCATAGTATGATCAAGATTTTGGTGTTGATTTATTAAATTTGGGCTATGAAATGAATACTTATCAAATTTTATATTCATACAATTATCCTGAGATGTTTTTTAAGTGCAGATTTAAATTTCATGGTTCTGGAGTGGGGGTAAGAAAAATGCATTTCTAGTATTCTCTGAGCAATGTTGACATTCAAATGAGAGGCTGACCAGGTACCTGGTTTTTAGAGGAGATGTCTGGCCTGTAAATAAAAGTTGAAAGTAAGCAAAATATAGATGATATTTAGAACAACAAGGTTTCACATCACCAATAGAGAGAATCTATGATGAAACAAAAAGTACCTAAATCTGACATCATGGGGTTTCCAGGATTAAGATAATAAGGAGAAGAACAGTAATAGAGACTGGAAATGGGTGAACAGTAAGATAGGAAAAATGGATAAGATCATTACAATGTACTAGGGTTTAAGTAAAAATGTATCAAAAAATGAATAACAGGATGTATCGAATAGTTTTAGCAGGATAATTATGGTGAAAACTGAATATGTCCCATCACATGTACTAACATGAAGGTTATTGATATTGTTACAAATAGCTTGCCAGATTTATTTATTCCATAATGTACACATGTATCATAACATCACACTATATTACAAAAATACCATAGTACCCCTTTGGGGGACATAATTCAAAACACTCAGGGGATGCCTGAAACCACGGATATTGATAACACTTAACCCTACATATACTGTCATTTTTTTCTTTGCATACATGCCTATAATAGTTTAATTTCTAAATTAAGCACAGTAAGAGAAAAAACAAATTATAATATATGGTGATAACAGTTATGTGAATGTAGTTTCTTTCTCTTTCTCAAAATACGTTGTTTTACAGTATTCACCCTTATTCTTCTTATGATCTGTCCATCCTATAGGTGAGACTGCTATTAAGTGACAAAGGGGGAGATCGACTATATGGCATGGATATGAAGAATAAAGGGATAGTTTAAGTCCTAGTTAGGGCAGATCAGCACAGCACCAGATTTCATCATACTACTCAGAGTGATGTGCAATTTAAAACATATGAATTGTTTATCTCTAGACTTCTTGAACCACCGTTGACCAGTTTAAGGGAAGCCAAGGAATATGAAACAGCATATAAGGACAGCTTCAGGGGCAATGGATACAACTATTATTTGTCAACTCATAAATAAATAAATGGAGAGTGACACAGTAGACACACACACACACGAGGAATGGCATATTTAGTGCTAAAGGCAAAAGTCAGAATGTGTTGAAATCTGCCGATTTACCTTCTGTTGGCTCTCTCCTTACTTCATAGGCTGCTCCATTCCAGCTTTCATTTTGATTGTTTTTGAGACAGAGGGAGTCTCACTCTGTCGCCTACGTTGGAGTGCAGTGGCAGGATCTTGGCTTACTGGAATCTCCGCCTCCTGAGATCAAGCGATTCTTCTCCCTCAGCTTCGCAAGTAGCTGGAATTATAGGCACACACCACCAGGCATGGCTAATTTTTTGTATTTTTAGTAGAAACAGAGTTTCACTATGTTAGCCAGGGTGGTCTCGATCTCCTGACCTCGTGATCCACCCACCTAGGCCTCCCAAAGTGCTGGGATTACAGGCATGAGCCACCACGCCCGAAATCCAGCTTCTTTTTATATGGATCTTTTAATGTACATTTAGGTATCTCACCTAGTTATTTTTTTTTCCTATCATCTTCTCTTATTAACTATTTTGAAATAGTCTCTTATTTTTAAAGATCAATTCCTTGCTTATTTTTCCAGATGAAACTTTGGAAGTTGCCATGTTTGAAATTTAAGTTCTGTTAGCCCAATTATTTATTCATTACATAAATAATTTTGAGCATCCCATTATGCCAGTCATTCTACAAAGTGTTAATTCAAGGTAAAGGATGCCTACTGTGTAATAACTACCCCTGACTCTTACACACATTGATTACCACATGCACTTTCTTCCATTTTCCTGCTCACATTCACTTGAATAACTGCTCTTCAGCCTTTACAACATACTTTATAGGGTTATGAAAACCTCTAATCTAATTTCTAGAAACACAGATGAAATAACATGAGGCTATAATTTCATACCAAAAAAGTCTGTTATGAATACAGAGTAAAGGTGTGCATAGAAAATATATATGATGCAAGTTTATTGGAAACCTTATAACCTAAAAGACACATTTTACCATATCGAGTGAGACATTTTAGAAGGACATTATGAGTACACAGAGATCTGGAAATGGCTATTATTTTAGTTTTTGCATTTTATGTAGCAGAGTAAATGAAAATGAAGAAATACTGTAATTCAGAAAAGGACTGTCCAAGGCAGCTAAAGAGGGTCACAGGAACTGCATTTGTACCCTCTAGTCTAAAAATGTGAATTTTATAAAATCAGACTTTTATATTGGAAAGCATTAGTACACCTGAAAGTAACAGTATAATGCTTATTTTACGTTCTTGGATATATTACCCTTTTAAACGTTTCTCACTTTGAACATTTTTTTCAAAAGTTCTAGCTCTTAATTTACATTTCCTTGGCAAATTTTATAATCCATAAAACATGCAATAGAATAATCAGAAGTCAAAAAAGTTTGTTGCCTATAGCACAATAAGTAAGCAATAACCTCAATAATATAAATCATCCTTAAAAATATTAAGATAGTTTGCATTTAATATCTCTATGGAATTTAGAGCAACAGGCAGTACCTTTTATTGATAATCGCATTAATGTAGATTTTAACTTCCCAAAAATAAAAATATGGTAATTACCACCACTGTTTAATGCATCTTTGAATAAACAGAGTTAAATTTTCTTCTTCCTTATATAGGATTTCAAGAAATATAATGCAGTCATAATCACTTTAATTATTTAATTGTTATAATGTTCATAATATGTTTTTATTGATATTTGCATTAATTTTTTTTTTACTATATTTAAAAGACTATTTGTGAAGTACTATAAGAATAAATGACTTACATTCTACCAGGTGTATCTTAGGGAGGATGTGTAAGAGAGCCTTTGGCAGAATTACATTTACAAAGTTATTAATTCCTATTACTTTAAATTTTAATAGCATATTTCAAAATGGGTACTTGCAATGTCAAAACATTTCATGACGTGTTTTATGATAATGTCATTATTTAAAACACTAAGTGGCAATAAACATAGAGAAAAACATCCTTGCATCTCTGTCCGTATGCCACATACATGCTACAGAAATAAATTACTTATTAGTCTTAAAACACGACATTTATGTTTCAGATGAGAATGAACGAATGCTTCATTAATTTTTTTAGAGACATAAAATCTGATTACAGTGATTACAACATAAAAATGTAAATGGAGTATTAAAATGACATTTTTGATATTTGACAAATGTTATATTTTAAAACCTTTGAAATATTAACGGTTATTAACATATATATATTTGAAAGATAAACCTATAACTAGACCACATGCAAATATTTAAAGGTTACCTGAGTCTGAATATATATTTATTTATATGAGAATAGAAATATTTGTGACAGGCTGGGTGCGGTGGCTCACGCCTGTAATCCCAACACTTTGGGAAGCCGAGGTGGGTGGATCACAAAGTCAAGAGATCAGGACCATCCTGGCCAACGTGGTGAAACCCTGTCTCTACTAAAAATAAAAAAAATTATCTGGGCGTGGTGGCGCATGCCTGTAGTCCCAGCTACTCAGGAGGCTGAGGCAGGAGAATTGCTTGAACCTGGGAGGTGGAGGTTGCAGTGAACAAAGATTGTGCCACTGCACTTCAGCCTGGCAACAGAGCAAGATTCTGTCTCAAAAAAACAAAAACAAAAAAAACCTATGGCA